>JACCGJ010009398.1:0-19581 GCA_013407085.1 Atriophallophorus winterbourni | reverse complement strand
TAATGAGACTATAGTTATTGATCGTATAATCAGTAGATTCAGCGTATCCGATTGTCATCATGTAAGCGTTTTGTCGTTGGTAGAAGATAAAATTGCTTTAGTGTTTGAAAATATTCGAGACCGTTCGGGAGTCCGTAATCATGAAAATAAAGTTTGCAATGTATCGGTTATAGCAAGTTTTTGGTAACGTTTCGTTTTTGCCATTTTAAACCTGAACAATGTTCGTACCAACACCCTTGGTCTGACGAAGCTTCTGTGTTCAGAAGTGAAATGTTACCCAAAATCTTACTATAACCGATTCATTGCAAACTTTATTTTCATGAAATTGCTTTATTCGCGCATGTGAATAATTACTTCAATCACACAAACATCTAGAACACAATTACCGTGATGTACGCGATGTGATTTGTGGTAATATTGGAATTGCTAGTCACATAAATAATTCAAAACAACTTTGGATTCAATGTAATGTGTTGCTCACATCTCCCACACATAGACGCCTGGAGCGCTTGATCAATAATCACTATGAATCTGCAATGCTTTTTTTTCAGATGTTCGTTATCTTTATTGATCTAGGAAATAGTTCATGCAATCACTGAATATTTTAATTGATAGTAAACAATCGGAAGAATTACTACTTGAAGAGCATCAGAATAAAGTTTAACAAATCACTATAGAGAGATTTCTTCTTGTATTTAAAATCGGGGTTGTCGATTAGCCATAATGGAAGACCAAATTTAGACAGCTGTTAAAGGAATTCTCCCGGGAGCAACATTTTCATGAAGCTATTTTTCTCGGCTAATTTAAACTTGACGTGCTTTATAAAACGAATTATTCTGCCAGTTTATCCAACAGATTTATATCGCCCTATTACTAATCAATTTTCATAATTATTCCAATCACCTGCAACACAACCGTATTAATACTTTTAGACGAAAACTATTTTAATCCTAGTAGCTTGGCAACATCATCAAATATTTCCATCAAATTTTCATTTTACGTATCTGAAATTTCCATCATACTCGTTAGAACGAATGAGATATGCGAAATTTTAAATCAATTACATGGCCTTGAAAATCGATCAGGAAACAGCTGATCAATCACACCAGTGGTTGTAACGTTTGCAAAATGAAGGAATAAATGAAATGTTTGAAACACCTTTGATAATGTATTTCTCGATTATACCGTTATATCACAGAGTTCGACTTGAAGGCTAAAATCCTGGCACCGTATTCAACATCTGTTTACCTGAAATGGGAAAAGTTCGATACAAATTTGCAAGAAAATGTGGTCTATGAATTGGAGTACCAAAAACGAATATCTTCCAACACTGGAGAGGTGCCAAAGAATCAATCGAAAACAATTCCAGCGCCCGATTGGACACCTGCAATGAAAATCAATATATCAACGTATAAAAATGAACTTTGTTTGATTGCTCCACAGTTTTTACAACCTGGAAAGATTTATAGGTAACTGTTTGCTTTAAATATGTTTGGTCCGTACTTGTTCTACATATAAATATTGTGCACGAATTATGAGATTAGTAAATTTAAAAAAAATATTTTGCATTTAGAGCAAATTTCAGCATTGAAAGGACGTTGAATTTACTGCTTTCCATTTCTTCAGAGTAAAGATGGTAGTCGTCATCTCGATAATGTACTTCCAGCAGAGCAGTGTACTTAAGGTTATGTGTCAAATGTACATCATTTCACATATCTCGTTTCAATCATCAGGAAATACCTCTAGGCGGACACGGAAATTGATAAGCCGATTGGCCCCGTTTAAAATCTCGTGTCTGGTATAAATCGCTTGCGTGCGAAATACTTTACTTTACGGCGGTGACATCTAGACCATTCACGCAAGACACGAACGAAAGCTGCATGGTTTCCATTTACGAAGCATCCGCCGTAACTTAAACATATCGTGGATGGACAGAGTAGCGAATGCTAAAGTGATTTCTGAAGCTGGTCTACAGAGAATATTAACCCTACTACGACAGCACCAGCTGCGGTGGCTTGGTCACGTCTACAGAATGGGAAATGATCGCATTCCAAAAGATCTACTCTATGGAGTGTTGAAATCAGGAATTCAAACTTTGGGCAGACCTTATTTTGGGTACAAATACGTGTGAGATGAGATATGAAAGCTCACGGCTTCGATCTTTCGAGTTGGGAGGAACTTAATCTGGACCGTACACTTTGGAGGCACTGTGTAATGCGCCGCCTACAACCTGGAAAAGAACAGATAGAAATCTTGGCTGCTTAGCGCAGAGCAGTCAGTCGGCGTGAAACTGACGAAGATTGATCGAGTACTACCTATTGCCGTGACCGTAGTTGGAGAGATCTTCAATGTAAATGGTGTGGAGAATGAAACTATCATGCGCTTGTGAGGTATAGCCATGGTCGGCATCGAATGAAGGAGTTTGACATCAACTGTCAAATGGTTCACATTTATTCTTAAAGAAATATTGTAGCGGGGAGATGAGTGAAAGAAATCAACATGTCAACGGAAGCCAAATTGAAGTCCCTGATTTACCATCTCTTTCGTTTTGCATGTTAGTTCTCTTGGCCCCACCTTGACGTATTGCACATCATTCGATAGAGACCAAAGTTTTCCATATTCTCGTGTTCTCAAAAATGTTTTTGCTCAAACTGTGCTCATGTACTCCTTCCGAAACTCGAATTATTGAAAGTTCGCGTGTGTCGACGTCGGTGGTTTTAGCGCTTCCTGTTCTTGTGTTGTGCCAGGGGTAGAGTTCTGCATGTCTCCCGAAAGATCGTGATTAGCAATAATCGTTCATGGAGTCCACTTCTCGATGATAGGGCCATAAAAAATCCCACGCCAACATAATTTCGAAATCCTACCATATTTTACAACGCGCACCTAAAATATACATGTAAGCTACTATTGAGTAATATAAAACATTGAAATTCAAGATAACATTACCGCCAAATGTCAAACCACATATTTATAAATATCATTTCGTAGAATATTTTTTTCGAAATTTCATTTCTAACTTTCTTAAATTTTAGTGACATATTTTTGTATAATTATCGGAATGTATTTGAAATACTTAACTTCAGTTGCATGTTAATTGGACGTTTGAACTTTGAAGCTAATGTTGGCTAAGGCTGAAAAGACCAACCAGCTAAATAAAAGTGTTAGAAAGGAATTTATATGTGAATTCATTTACAGGTTGTTGTTGCCAGCCTAATGCAACAGTGTTTAAAACCAGCCAACCATTTATCCTTGGCATCATAGCACGCAAAATCAGATTGTATTCTGCATACGTCATGTCTGCAAATATCAAGAAATCGTTCGTCGATTGTGTGTGTGATGAAAATGCTCATTTTGTGCAAGCCCACTCAATTAACTAACTGCAACCGCATCTGTAGATTTTAGCTAGTTGGCTGGAAAAAATGTATGAAACACTTTGTTTACGATTTTTCAACTGATTTAAGGTAGTGCGATGCTCTACACAACTGTTTAGTATACAAACCATGTGACTTTTATTTCTGGGTCATTTACGGATGTGCGCCAAATTGTATATATAATTCAAGTCTATTCGTCTTATATCAGTTACATACGAGTGTAACAGTATTCGGTCTATCAACTCCCATATTTTTAATACAGACGCTAATTTTTTCCAATAATATACAAAAAGCTAACCCGACACATTTCACCAATATTGATTAAATGTAAACATCTATTTTTAAATATTTATCACAGATTCCGGATCTCAGCACAATTAAATTCCATATCGAATACAACATTCACAAAGCAAATCCGCAGCCGATGGTCGGACGAAATAAGCTTTGAGAACTTGCTGGATATCAAACCAACGATAAAAGATATCATCCTTGGGGTGCGCTATTATCATATCATTTGAGTGGTTTAAATTTTCTTATTTAATGTCAAAATCGCATTTAGAACGAACAGGTCAATCTGACATAAATGATTAACCCTTTACTGCCCACAGTACCGAATTCGGTACGCTAATTAAAAGTTTTATAAATAAACAGTGATCGGTTCAAATCGTTTCCTTTGTGTTTTTACTTGTTCAATACAAGTCTAGTACCAGTTTGATACAGCAGTCATCCAGCATATAACGCCAGTGTGCATCGAGAGTTTGCGAGAGATGGACGTGTAGCGTATTCAGCCTAGAAATTAAATTGGGTAGTTAAGGGTTAAATGTATGTGAACACTTTTCTATTTAACATCACCGGTACAATTACGAATATTGTTAACCTCTTCAGAAATGAACTTGGGAATCTTATTTCAAGATCAGGATTCAAATGCTAATATCGTCAATACGTCTTCAAATATCTCTGCTCAGTTGGAATTTTATTTGCTCTAATAATAATTGATTCGATCAACATTATTATCAGCCTACAGATTCATCCAGTCGCTAATGGACTGTTTTTGGTCGGCATGCAAATACTTTGGGATAAAAATCAGCATGAGCAAGACCAAAGTCCTTGGTCAACGGGCTGTATCGCCTCCAATCATGAATGTTGAAAACTGTCAGCTTGAACCAGTACATCATTTCACATATTTTGGATCAACCATTGCGGATAACCTATCGCTAGACACGGTGAATGATAAGCGGATTGACAGAGCAGCTGTCATTTTGTCCTGATTGAACTTTCGTGTTTGGGTTAACCGCAAGCTGACTTTCAAAACAAAGATGATGGTATACAGCGCGTGCGTACTAAATGCTTTACTGTACGGCAGTGAAACCTGGACCACTCACGCAAGACACGAACGGAAGCTGGATGCTTTCCATCTACGAAGCATCCGTCGTATCTTAAACATATCGTGGATGGACAGAGTGACTAATGGTGTAGAACATGAAAATTCATGCGATTGTGATGTACATCCATGGTTGACATCGACCGAAGGAGGCCAACACACACAGTTTTATCAACCTTATGTTTGCTAATTTATTGAGTGTATCGTGTGCTCCGTTGCATCCGCTTTTTTCCAAATGTTCATTTTGTAAAATCTCTCGGTTATCTTCTTAGCTGCAAGGCTTTATATCACTTAACCAATTTGCGAACAGAATCGTGATTTATCAACTAATCTGGTAGACGCAGTACGACCCCAATTGAACTTAATGTTGAACAGTGGTCATTATTTGAGTCTTTTGACGTCGAAGAATTGCTCATTTTGCTTAACAACAAAATTTTCGTCAATATTATTTCGAAATCGCTTTAGTTTTGTGAATGTATATTTCCGAATAAAGAATCCACCAGTAGAAATCAGTTCAGATTGCTTTTGTCGGCCATAACGCAAAGAATACAAGCAACCGCACAATCTGTCCCGTATTTCTCACTAGGCAAATTGACATTCTTGTGTGTATGTCTACTTCATTAAGTATTATATCATTAAATTTGTTTTTACTTGTCTTGCAGAACGGTACTTTGGCTACTTTAGAAATAGATCTACCACTGGAGCGCTATATGGCAGATTCAATACTTTTCTACGGAATGAATGAGATCAAATACACCATTCTGATCAGCCAACAAGACGTGTCAATTCACAGGATTACTTGCCCCAAGGAGATAGAAATTGACGATAGGGAGAGGTTTGTTTCGATAGAAGCGACTGGTATGATTGGCACACCAACTCGTTGGAACTTCTCCCCGGCTCGATTCGTTCCACCTGTAAAGGTAAATATCAATTCTAACAATTAAGGTAATGTGTTGATTCCATCCTGCACACTTAAAGACTTCACACGGTTTCTGACTGCTTACTGTCATCCAGTGATATTTGTTTATAACGAGGTTCCTAAATTGATGTCAAAATCAAACGTTTAATTCAAATCATGTCTCGTTCAGGGGGCGTCTTCATGTTTTATATAACGCGCAACAGTGTATAGAAATGATGTCCTGTTATTTTATTAGAAAGGTACGGACTCCGGTATGTAAATTGCAACCAAGTATTATACTGCACGCCGGCTGGGATATTGTCAGCTTACCAAGTCATACAGAGACATTTAGTAAACTTTTGACTGGGTTATTACGCACCTACCTCTGTCTGCCAACGATACAGCTACCATTGTTCATTTTAAGACTGGTTTCGGTCGTTCGTGAGTTGCCTTTTTAATCATACAAAGAAGCTCGGTTGAGAACCATCATGAACAAAATAGAAATACATGACGTAAGGCGCATAGAACGCGCTCAGATTGTACCAGTACATGATTTGGTATATCTTGGTTTAATCATGGGAATTTTATATTGTATGAAAGCACAAGCCTGATCCAGGCAAAGTGCTGCACAGTCAGAGACTGCAGAGACTGAATTTTATAAGTCGGTAATCTGTAACTTATCACCTTGTCTTGCTTGAAATCCCTTGTGTATCGCGTTCGCACGCCGGCTGTGATTTCAAGTATCATGGTACACACCACGTACGTACAAAATACCGATAGTAGATCTATGGAAGACATCAACAGAAGCGGAATGTCTGTTGTTCTCGAAGCGTTTGTTGTATCCTAAACATAACGTAGATATACAGAGTAACGAATGGATGAGTTTTCTACAAATCCCGTGTATATAGTATACAACATTTAGGCAGACAGCAACACTAATTCAGAGTATGAAATGGAAAAGTTTTATATTAAAAAGCGTGATCTATGTGGAGTTGAAGTGAATCCTCCGGATACCAACTAAATGTGAACCCAATGATCTGAGATCGTGTCGAGAACGTGTGATGCCGATGATAGATCGGGTACTATACAAGACTCTGAGCGCTTTGGGAAGGATCATTTATTAATTTGAAACGCTGTGCCACATGACATTTTCATGGGCTTGCGCTGAAGGGGAACAAAATAACAGAAACCAAACCGCATCAACAAGAAACTGATGTTTTAATGAATCAGCTGTTATTTGTGTTCGAGTTCCCAGGAACATTAGGGAAGTTTTTAAGTAAATTGTTTGTAAATTGTTTGTAGACCTTTTACATTTACAACTCAACCAATGAACCTGCTCAACTATTTATTTGCAAATCTCTTTGAAATATAGTTCGTGGTGTATGGAAGTTTCGTTCTGGAAAATCGAAGCAAATACACATTGCTCAGTGACAGCTTTTTGTTCAAAATTAAAGCAAAATCACATGTAACATCAGAAGATTCACGGAAAAATAAAGAGAAGAATAACAAGGTAAAGTGAAATCCTAATTAATACATTTCCATAAATGAGCTCAAATTTTAACATTGGTACTCGTGTAACCAGTGTTCCTATCAGTAAAGAGAGTGCTTGGTTAACATAAACATAACTGAACTTGAACTAAACCTAATCTTACAACACCTGCACTCCCACCACAATTTGGATTATTCTAAACAGAATCGATTTTCCATTTAATAAATATAAGTTGAATAATAAATAATAATATGTATTGAATAGACGTTTGATGTGTCCATATCGGACGATCATTTAAGCAACTTTGGCATTGTGAGGGCTACATTTCAAGTCCTAATCCATTTTTGATTAAGCATATTAGCCCGTTGTTCTTATTCTCTAAATACACAATTTTTAGAAGATGGTGAGATTGAATCACCGATGTGTTATCTATTGGTCATTCTTGTTTAGAATGTAAATCGCCAACATCAAGCTGCAAAGAACATGTTAAGCGATACGCATCAATAGAGTGTATGGCAGAAAATCAGATGCTTTGTATTACGTATCAAATTTCCGGAAAAATTCTATTTATCATATACACTGTGATCTTACAATTCTTCACTTATATATACCGAGGTCGGCTATAGCAGTAGATGCAGAACGTAATGAAGATTTTCACTGTAGAACAAATTAATAGACTTGAATTGATTGTGGTGCCATGCGTATCAGAGAACTTTCTCATTTATAAGCTTCCATATGAGAGAATTACCTGAATGACTGATAATTATTTCTGATGTTGTTTTATCAAATTTAGATCCAATGACTTACGCGTTCTTATATGTATTCCTAAAAAATGATCCGATTTACCAACCGATCTTCAGTCTCATCATGTTTTGTCACAATGAGAAGAAGTGGAATATTACCTGCAAATGCACAATAAATCCACAAACTAGAATTTATTTCTCATTTTTAACTCAATCCCCATGCAAAATTGGAGTAGTGCACAATGCGTTTTGAGCGAATAAATAAAATTTAAATTTATTACGATGTGTAAAAACGCACTCGTTATTGTGTCGCTAAGACCTAGTGCATCATTAGATTTGACCATGCAAGGTAATCTCTCAAATTTTTTTCAATTTACACATTTTGAGACTACTCATCAGTAGCATAACCTTCAAATTATGTATTTAAATCTATGATTATTTGGACACATGAGATAATGGATAATAACCCTAGTGCAACATTGCTTTACTCATTTACTAAAAATGAATTTCTAATGATGCTGGGAACATAGTTTATGGGCGAATTGACAGAGTAGCTGTCAGTTTGTTCCGATTGAATTATCGTGTACGGGGCAACCGCAAGTTGACTGTAAAAAATAATACTATACAGCGCGTGCGTACTAAATGCCTTACGGTACGGAAGTGAAGCCTGAACCATCCACGCAAGACACGAACGGAAGCTGGATGCTTTCCATTTACGAAGTATCCGTCTTAACTTGAACTTATTGTGTATGATCAAAGTGTCTAATGCTGAAGTGCTTTAAAAAGCTGGTCAACAGAGCCACCTACGGTGTCTTGGTCACGTCCTCAACATGGAAATCGGGCGTGTTCTAAACGATCTACCCTATAGTGAGTTGAAATCAGGAAATCGACCTTTGCAGTAGAAAAAAACGTTTGTAAAACAGATATGAAAGTTCTTGGCATTGACCCCGAGAGTTGGGAAGAACGTGCTCATCACCGCTTACATTGAAGGCATTGTGTCGTCTGCAAGCTGGGATCAACAGATACAACTCTTGGCTGCTAAATGCAGATCCCGCCGACAACGTTTAATTGAAGACGATCGACCGTGTACGACAAATCACTGCAAGTGCAGCGGGAGAGATTGTTCTTCCGGAATCTGACTGATAACGTAATTCAGACCATGTTTGCGAATCAAGAAAATTGAGAACTCATAATTGTGCACAATATTTGAAACGGAAACGGATCTGTTTTGATTCTAAGTTATTCATACCATGGTCGTAATCATTCCTGGAAATAACATAATATCACCTAGAATAAACTGCAATTTATCAATCTTCCATAAAATTAGCAATTTTTATTTATCGACATTATCGTAAATTTTGAATTAAAGTTAACGTGTTTTATGAGAGTGGCCCGACCACTTGGTAATCCTGTAACAAGTTCTTCCATTTTTGATTGATATCTCATTTGTTGAGCAGCAAATCTGTCATCGGACGTCAGCTTAAAGTTAGGCTACCTCATTAGGCAAACGAAAAGTGCATTTAACAATTCACCTGATCGTGTGGTTTGTGACTCACTGTCGTATGTGTGCACAATTGTCTGAACATCACGCAATTTTGCTGCAATACACTCTTTCAGGAAGATCGATAGTTCGATCCTAGCTAATCATGTTCTATTAGAGCCACCAAGTGAAGTTTGAAATTGCGTACTTTGTGGTTTATAACGTGTCATGAACACTTAGCTGGGCTATTTTGAGGACAGCCTTCACAATACTAAGACCGAACTCATGCGATCGGAAATGATTTGTTCTTGATTTTCACGTAACATTTATTCCCGTTTAATCCTTGGGATTGACGGTATTCATTGTCCATGCTTCACTTTTATTATGCGTATGTTGTTGCGTTTGATCAAAAAGGATAGCGTTCGCTCTAATTTTTCTCTCCTGCGTTGCAGCTCAAACAATCATACTACGCTACGCTTCATGGAAGCCACATTATAATCGTGGTGCTCGGATCCATGGCTGGTGTTCTATTGGTCATCGCGTTCACTTTGATCGCTTTGTGCCTCTGGTGTCAAGTTCACAACAAGACCAGGAGCGCACATTGTGAGATTTTTGTTTGCGTATAAATGTTTAGAGTTGTGAGTCCTAAGTACGAAATATCAGCGATTATTTGGATAAAGTAATACCATATTCATGTGTTAAATTTGTCGTCTTGCATATTGACATTGTAAATTTGAAATATAAATAGGATCGCAAATAGCATGAAGGATTTAATGTATTTACGCAAACCAATTTTAAACAGTAGTCTTTTGTCAAACATATACCAGTGTAGGTGCGATTCAATCTCACTAATTCCAAATAATGCTTCCTGGACCCCTTATTCTAACTGAGGTTAATCGAGTCAATACATAAAAGCAGATTATAGTTATTAACGTTTACTCTTAAAATACCTCCTTCAATGATATTTCAGCCCACCACCTTATTCGTAGTTTTCAATCATTTTAACGCACGTTTATCTTAAAATATTGCTGCTTTAATGTACGTACTACCCAAATACATTTTGGATAGCAAAATCATAATTAGACTTCATTCACCTCAATTGTTATCCAGAGCTATGCATTAGAAAAATCTTAGGTGCATCGGGCACAAAAACGGAATATTCAGGGAACACTAGTTGGTAGCCAACTGTTATTTGCAGCCGTCGGCTTCCAGGTTTCAGGAATCTAACGGACGAGCTTGATACAAAAAGGTTACAATCCACGCACTTGTTTCAAGAGGCGCATTTGCGTGCTGTCCATTAACCAGGGATATCAACGCCCGTTCATTTCAGATTGAATATAAAGATTTGAACTCTCAAAAGTGCAACTTGTCAATTGCTGGTTTGTAGCCATTCGTGTGATTAATTTAAAAAGTTTCCATTTCACATTTACATACGTCCATGAACCGCAATTGCGGCCTATCCGAATGTTGTGTTCGTTATTTCCACTCCATATTAGGTAGTTATATTGGAACAGAGCCGTTTTCCATTTTATAGACATGACACAGCAAGTGTATGTGACTAGGTCGCAGTAGAGTAAACCTGTTGTGTAAATCAGCTGTACAAACTAATTCTGGTTACTATAAACCGCATTTGCATGCCTTTCAATCACACACACTTTATTACATGTTTCGACTGATCGCACTCATCAGGCAATAAGATCTGGATCGGAATGCATTATTAAAACTTTAGCCACATAAAATTCAGGAATGCTGCATGCCACACAAGGGAAATACATGCATCAATTGTTGAGATGATGTCATTGCATTTTTTGAAGTAAAGCAAAGTTTCCTATTAGCAATCACTCGTAGTACATCCTACTTCCTGACTTACACTCATTTCAAAGTCGCTACGTCAGGAAGTTCAAATGGGATGCGTATGAAACTGATAGATTAACGAGAGGATCTCCGCCTAACGTGATACGTGATACGCGGAATCACAAAAATTAAAAAAGAAATTTCGCGAGTTAACACAGATTATATCTGCAGAGGATTCTTTGTATTGTGATCCAATGGTTCTTGATATAATGATACATACAATTACAAATGAAACAATCATTCGCTGCGAGAATGAAACTGTTCTGATTGATTTATCGTTTGTGTATATACATTGGCTTGAATTCATACAAATTGCTCGTTTATAACTCAAAGATAACTCATAGTATGGTATTTTCGAGGAATGACCAATTTCGGAAGCAGAAAATTTTTGGCCTACTTGATAACAAAATCTTGAACTGCGCCGCAATCCGAAGTTTGCCCCCATGAGGGGCCTCAAACTGGATTACGAGTGAATTCTAAGCAGCGAACTCAAGTCTGATGATGAATAGGTTGCATACACATTGCATATTCACAATTGCGTATCACAGTGAGCGACGTGGAAGAGATTCTGCTTCCCGAATCGGCTGGATTATTTATTTGAAACTCTGTGGAGCATGAAGCCGCTATGTGCTTGTTTTCTACATTCATATTCGACCTTGGCCAAGCGAAACCAACAAGAGCAGCCATAATTGGAGTATGTGCTCGATTATAACATAATAAGTCGTACGCCCGTCTTTTGAAAACAGGCAGATTATTAATCACTATTGCTTTAACAAAAGTCACTCACTGTACTGTTGCTTGTATTGAGGCTTTAGTCACATTTGCCAGTGTGTGTGAACAGAGGTAATACACAAGTTGCGCTTGTATGCCACTGTTGGGTAAGGTTGGTACGATTAACCTGTTGAATCACATGAGCCCCCACTCATGTAGACTGGGTTTAAAACCAATGACAATGAATATAAAAGCTCATTTGCATGCATCTTCATCACACACACACCCCCACGATTGTGATGCATGTAAATGAACTTTTATATTCATTGTCATTGGTTTTAAACCCAGTCTACATGAGTGGGGGCTCATGTGATTGAACAGGTTAATCGTACTAACCTTACTCAACAGTGTCATACAAGCGCAACTTGTTTACCATTCTTCAACTGTTTCAAGCGTATGCGGATCCTGATGCTATTGTCCATACCTGATAAGTGCAAACAGCACGAAACCGGTCGTGGTGTGTGTGTGTGATGAAGAAGCATGCAAATGAGCTTTTATATTTAAAGCTAATATAAAGTTTGGTTTGGTCTACTAAATTTGTATCTACCCCATTGATTTAACCGATAGACGTATTAAACACTTTCTAATTTCCTGTTCGTAAAACAGTCGTCAATTCCAAACCATCTCCACAAAAGTACCCACATTTGGATGCCGTCAACACTCAGTGGAATGGATTTGCTTTGAAAACGGCAGACCGAGAAACCGCCGCTTTTGAATCGGAAGCATGTCAGCTCATTCATGTACCTCCAACATGGTCCGCATGTCTACAGTCGCGACATTGTATCTTGGATACGGCTCCAACATGGCCGACACAACTGGCACAGTCTCTCTGCACGATACAACGGTACAACCATTACGCACATCGTTCAGAAGGTGTTGATGGGTGGGGTGTTAACAAAAGATACTCTGTTCACGTTCCAGATCATGCTTCGTGGGAAGATTGTAAACAATTTGACTGGAACGCAATAAAAACACCCGGAACGCATTTTGTATACAATGAAACCGATAAAAACGATGAGGCTGATTATTTCAATCAAGCAGAACAAGTCAGTGTTTTGGCACACTTCGGTTTCACTACGTTGTACCGAGTTCTTAGGCACACTTTTTAATTTGTAGATAGCAGATTATAACAGATATAACCAGTTAGACATGGTTAGTTTTAAGTTCAATGAATTTGGTATGTATTAAAGTTTTATGGCAGCTTCTTGACAATCAAACGAGAGCAATATTTCCTGGATTAAAGAAAACTTCCTCGATCAACATTGTCAATATATCCCCATTGAAAATATTCGCTTGTAAAAACGTGTAGACCAGCAGCGACTGTTAAACACAAAAGATCGTAAATTTTGAAAAACATCAAGTTTTTGCGCTTGGGTGTTTTCTTTGATGATTCCATATATCCCTAAACAAATAACTGAATGCTAGAGATGTAGGTATTACATTCATAATGAAAGCGCACTATATTCGAAGAATGCCTGGTTTTGTAAAAATTAAACTGCATTATCAATAACAAATGTTTATTAAAATTGGTGACTCTTTACAATTCAATTTTAATGGTCAAAAATGTATATAGCTTTACGGAAAACCACAGAATAATATGGGAAGTAAGTTTAATGTAATAAGCGTAACAGAGATTTGGTTGATTACTGAACATTTGAAGAATGAAATAAAGACCCGAATGGCAGACATTGTTTTCGTTTGCACAGTTGGCTGACACATGAAGTTCCATGGGATCAGGATGTAAAGTTTTCTTCTATGCACTGGTTAAGGGTCAAAAAGGCATCAAGATTTCTCTTAAACCTATTTTGATTTTGGGAGTTCAAAACATACTCCGGTTGATAATTCAACGTAAAACAAACTCGCAGTACAAAACATTCTTGTCAACAGTTGAGTAGTTAGTAAGCGACAGTCAGGGTCAATGTATGAGCTCTTATCTTATGCGAGTACATTTTATTGGACAAGTATTGCATAGGGAGATTTACGGCAGTCAAAATATCGTAATTAGGAGACAAATTCCCTCGAAGATGATGACGTGGCTAATCGAATAAGTTTTGTGTTGTGATTCGCTCATTGTATGCTTTTCGGTTGAGTCCTTGGAAAGTTGTAACATCGTTTTAAAGCAATGTCAACGCTTGAACTGGATATTCCATCATGATTCTTTCGTTGGTGTTTATTTTACGGGTGATTGTTTGTTTCGATTGACTGTCGAAATTTCGTCAGAATTAACAATTTATTTAAGGATTTTCAATAGACGGTGTTGCAGCGCCTCGATATCCCTAGAATATTGCTTATTCACACACACACACACTCACGTCCTTTTGTTTCGTGGTCCACCAAAATATTTTGAAACTGTACATATTTTCGTGGTTCGTGATGTGACACTTTTGAAATTGATGATTAGGCGATTTGTTGGACCAAACCAGTATGCTGTCGAGATCCTTCTATAGCAGTTTGCAGTTCTCCAGCTAATTGATCTCGACAACATTTTTATATTGTCCGCGTTTCAGCGCAGATCATTCAATTACTTATTCAGGCAGTATTCTCACGTTACCAACTGGATGATATTGAACGAAACTAGGTTTAAAGTTAACAACTAGCAAAAGCTTTAATTTATTTATTGTAAGAGGGTGACCTTGATAAGATGTCTATTAGTAACGATTCGTACCTGTGAGTAATACAGTGAGCACGGACAGATGATGCACTTTGTCGAATTCGATTACTGATCACCCAATGAGAATTTTGTTGAACTGCATTACGTTGAAACGATTTTTTACACATTGTTTGCATACAGGAGAGTTCTGTTTACTCAAAAGTCGGTTCACAGTCAACATTGCCGGAAATTCCTCCACCACGTATCGTGGACAAAATTAGCATCAACGCCGGTACCATAGCTACAGAACGGGCAATTGCTAAAGACAACGAAAGTAAATACAGTCAAATTCCGAGGCCAATTCCAATTTATTTATCCCCATCTGCGGCACTATCGATGACGAATATTAATCCAACCTTCACGGGGGCAGACTCCGAGAGAAACAGGTGTAAGTTGTCTTCTTATGAGAAAAAACCGTGACGTAATTATCGATTGGTTTCAAATTACTGGTTGAGCAGGGGTTGAAGAAATTTATTCTTAACGTGTTATTGATTGTTCATCCACATGCAAGATTGACACCGAAGCAACCACTGAAGAACGAGGAATGCGAGTTGTAAAAGGATTATATTTTTTTATTGTGTTGACTACGCGCAAACGGTATTTGACAAATAAATAAAGATGACTGATTTAACAAACAAAAAATCAAGGAAATGTGAGTGATAAAGTTGAGAATAAATCGATAAATCAATATTGTGCTATCGATACGTAGAATGAAACGATAATGTCTAAGTTAACAAATATGGATGATATAAAACATTAAACTGTACAAATCACTACAGTACTTTATACGATGGTGCCGTTCCATGGTTTAGATGATCAATAGCTAAGTGAAAGAATTAGCGGAAGTTGAAGTTAATGAATTGCCGGTGATATGGTTACACTAGAGGTTGCAATATTCAATGTTTTCAACTATTCCATGAATTACCAAAATCTAAATACTGCTGTTGGTTGTTTCTCCTTCAAAATTAATGCCGATCCTTCTAATAAAACCATGCCCTTTATTTGCACTTCTAATTTCTGCATAGTTATTGACCCTTTTCATATTCAGATTGGTTGGCCACTCTTACGAGATCCATATTAAATGGAATCAATTCCAACGTTTCCAACCAGAATTCCCTCAATGGCTACCAAGGTGGAACCCTTCAGGTACGTTGGGTTCGGAAGTTTTACATTCAGTTCGATTGTAGCTTGTAAAAAAATCGCTGACCGAAAGCTATGCAATCTACTACCTTACTTCTCACGATATAAAAAAACGAAAATACAGTTTTATAATTATGAAGTCTCTAAATTCCTTGCGAGAACAAGTAGAAGTTTTGAATGGCAAAAATGTAAGAATTCAACAAGTCACTGATTTACTATAATGTAAACATAACAAACAGAATAAGGAGGTGGGAATGATAGGTGACGAAATTTATTTGATACCAAAGTTCGAGAGTGTCTGTGAACTCATTCGATCGTGAAGTATGTTACATGCGAGCATATTTTGCAATCGTCGCAAGCATGTCTGACATGTGTACATATATCCTTAAGACCGATCGGAAAACCATACTCATGAAAAGGAAGTGTGCAATGACAGATTCGAAGTTCCACAAGATAGACAAGCAATATCAAGATCAATCGACACACTACCCGGAATGCTGTGTAGTCCTGTAATTATTTATTTTGTACGCAGACGAGATCAAAGTTCACTGATCGATAAGACTGCTGGCACAAAATAAAGCTTAGCGACGAGTATAATTATATCAAAATGTTGTAGCATTACACGGATGTGTAATCGCTCAGTACTTCTATGCCGTGCGGCTAACACCTTGCTAAATTGCTGCATGCTGAAACACACTGAAGTCTCGCTACCATCTTTATTCTCTATTTGTCATATCTGTCTAGGCCTGGGCAACCTGACAGTCCTATCGCCCACATGCAGTCTCTGACTGTGCCGCACTTTACCAGGATCAGGCTTGTGCTTTCATACCATACAATGATTTATCATCATTGAATTCATGAGGCTTAATAGGCCTTAATCCGGTACGGAGCCACATGACTTCGTAGATCAAATAAACCATTTGCTCAGCACCTTGGGGTTGTAAATTTTATCGAGTGTTTACATGGTTGGTCAAATGTTCGGCTCAACGTGACTCGCTTTCTTAAATTTTTATCTCGAGGTTCTGCGATCGTTACCTGGAGAAACAGACAAAGTTTTCTCATGATATTCTGCGTTACCTGACGCGGATCAGGAATGTACTTCTCAAAACTAATGTCATGTTGATTGGAATATGTTTTGGACCGATCGTATATTCATAATGGAATGAAATTTATGTGCAATCGGTTAAAGTAGATTTTGGGAACTTTTCATTTCTGACACAGAAGCTTCGTCAGACCAAGGATGATAGTCAGGACAGGGAACATGACGAAGTTGACTGCTACTTAAATCAGTGGTGGTGGGGGGACTACTACTTAATCATGTTCCCTGTCCTGAATATCACGCTTGGCCTGACGAAGCTTCTGTGTCAGAAGTGAAACGTTACCAAAAACTGCTCTATCCGATCGCACACAAATTTCAGTTCCATAATGTTGTTTTCTTCGTCAATGTCAGTTCATAGGTTCAAATAATCCAATACAGAGAGACATTCGCTCCCATCCATTTTCAATGCAACAAATGATTTGTTTTATTCACGACATTACTTTTAGCGTTTGCCGAATAAAGACAACACGGTCACACTCTTCTGAAAAATGACACTGCACTGAGTGATTCAAATGCCATTAGTTTAAAAAACGCTGCTTGAACATATCACGTAGAGTGTCTTCGTGAGATCAACTACAATTTTCGTAAACCGTAATCTCTGATCATTACAGTCTCATCTAATACATTGTCTTAATAAATAAATTCTTTAAAATAAGGTATTTCAAATCTGATAGACTTGTCAACAGCGAGTCAGTGTGGAAGACTATTAGATCGGCTTATGTTCTTATAAAAAATATCAAAAACTTGGATTAAACACGAGACAATATTTAGATTGGTAATCAATTTTGTTGCAGTTCGAAAATCGTTTTCGTTACGCTGTTTAATGTTTGAGCATAATTATTATATTTTTGAATTGTCGATGGCACGAATTTTACAAACCACAAGTTTTCAACAAAACGTTACATCAATCGAAAAAGTGGCGCAATATGCCGCGGGATATGTAACTAAATATTTCGAACTTCGATGACGTTGTTAAAACGCACGAAGGGACTTCAAGTACAATTTCAACATTCTAATAATATTTTTAAATGGTAGGTAAAATAAATTGAAAATGTGCTCATTGAAAATTTCTCTCATAAAACCTCAATCACTGTACTTCCTGTCATAAACGTGATATATTTTTAAGAATGGT
This sequence comes from Atriophallophorus winterbourni, assembly GCA_013407085.1. Lineage (NCBI taxonomy): Eukaryota > Metazoa > Platyhelminthes > Trematoda > Plagiorchiida > Microphallidae > Atriophallophorus > Atriophallophorus winterbourni. The sequence goes on along the minus strand of JACCGJ010009398.1, from coordinate 1,573 downwards.
GCATTTTGCGATTTCCTCGTTTAACCTTACAAATAATGCCTCAATTATCTTCCCTCTGAGACGGGTCATTTGCAAATCTTCTACGTGATGCGCTATATCACGTGATTTTAATTCCGTTAATTTCCTTGGTGTTTGATGTTCTGGATCATATGTACAACCAACTATTTTCGTCAAAGTATAAAAATCTTTCAAACTTACCTTTGATTACCACTATACCACTGTTCCAATGCTTTCCAAGCCAAAGCGCATTCGGGGATAAGCTCCCGATTCCGCAAATGCTCTAATGGCGCGTGTCTCAAATAACCAACTCCTGACCTGCACGCGTGGTCCTGTATAACCCGGTGTAATTGCTTCTACTTACAGGCGAAGTGGCGAGGACGACTGAGTGGCACCTCAAAACCAGTTTGCATCTGGCAGGTAGAGTTCGTAAGTCCTTGACGGCGGTCCAGCTATGTGAAGGTAGACCCTTATCTCAAAATTTCAGTACCATGTAGCTACATCCAGTGATGGAAAAAATCTTCAGAAGTCAACCTCGAGGGAAACTCCGGAGCTGGCGTTCTGTTAGGCTGTCCGAAATTGTATTCAACTTCTTTCTGAGAACTCATGTGACGGCATCGTTGTCCAAACGTAATAGCCTGGCTTTACATTTGGTTGTCGTGGAGAGGGAACACTTGCTGCACCGGCAACAGCTAAGTCTTTATATTGAATTGCCCTGGCGTAGCACTCCACGCAAAAATGTAGAAGATAATCCATTCCGCTTCTATGGATAATAACACGAAAAGCGGTAGATACCGGTAAGAGCTATGGCTTAATTCACGGGAAGCACCGCTCTTAGGGCTGCTTCCGACGATGAGGGAAATCTTCAAGTCTCATTGGACGACTACCGCCACCTAACGCAGAGCAGCCCCCATTCAATGAGGTGTCGTCTCGCCACGGTCTGCTATCCTTATATGGTGCACGGGGATTTGGAATTAACCGATAATCAGACTGCATTTTTCCGATTGTCGACATAACTCAGCAGATGGCAAGATGGGTAGAGCGCTTCTCCTCTCTCTACTCTAGGGACATTAAGGTTTTACCGCATTTAGTTGGAAATGTTGAGCAGTTGTCAGCAGTTGAACATCTAGATACTCCCCTACTCTTGAAGAGCTCAATATGGCAATCGACCGCTTAGCGAATGGAAAGGCCAGTGGTAACGACGGAATTCCACCTGATCTCATCAAATGATGTAGAGCAACATTATTACTACCTCTTCACCATTTGCTTCTTCAGTGCTGACAGGAGGAGGGTGTCCCACAAGAGGAGCGAGTCACAAAGATCTTCACGCTATATAAGAATAAAGGGCAAGAAATACAGAGGAATCTCCCATCTAAATATTGTATTCAAATTGTTTGCTAGATACTCCCCTACTCTTGAAGAGCTCAATATGGCAATCGACCGCTTAGCGAATGGAAAGGCCAGTGGTAACGACGGAATTCCACCTGATCTCATCAAATGATGTAGAGCAACATTATTACTACCTCTTCACCATTTGCTTCTTCAGTGCTGACAGGAGGAGGGTGTCCCACAAGAG
>JACCGJ010009397.1:0-42673 GCA_013407085.1 Atriophallophorus winterbourni | reverse complement strand
AATGAATATGTATAACCGTAATGCATCATTTTGTTGTAGACGTGAACATAAACGAAAGTAAATCTGATGAGTTTAAAGTTCTGCATATGATTAAAAGCAGGTGATGTTAACAAAACTATGCCAGTCCTAATGCTAAAATTTTCCTTCAAATTGTTGACGTAGATATGTCAAGCCAAATATCCGCTTTAAATATAAAATAACAGGTTACCATAAAAGTGTTATTTAGCATGTGTTACTACAGACGCTTTTAAAAGCATGAGTATTGGTCGCAGTTAAAACTGAATTTGTAATGTTTGTAACAAGCCACAAATAGTTTACAGAACAAAAATATCGATATTGAATTAAATTGAATATAAAATATTCATTTGATGCTTTTCCTTCATTCACAATTGAATATATATATATATATATATATATATATTATATGTGTGCTAGGAATCTAATTCAACTTCAATAATTCACGTAAATTTTTATTTTTTACAGATTTGAATTTACACAATATGGCACTGGGTTTTATTAGTAATTTTAATCCGTACATCGAAAAATGAATTCCAGAATTATGATCTTGTTATAAAGTGTAATTTAAATTTCAAAATCTCTAATTAGGCTCAAGAAAAAATCGATTTCAATGGGGTTTTGTTTCGAAAAATGCATTTCTTGACTCACTTCCTATTTCTAGGGAACACCACTCGAACGAACTCTTGTACTTTGTATTAACACTTGCCTGAATAATTACTGGTGCCCCGGGGCCCAACAATTTTCGTATTAACATCCACGATTCGGTAAATACGTTGATTCTCACCGGTTTCATCGAAAGTCAAGTACGTGATCAAAAACCCTACACAAATCCCAACCACGAAATACGCACCAACCGGCAATTTCATGCTGTGGGAAGATGTGTATTATACAGAAAATGTATGACTAGACGTAAACAATGTAATAGAAAATATTAGTGACCGATCGGAGAATCAAAATCATGAAAAATGTTTGTAATGAATCGGTGTGAGCAGTTTATTGGTAACGTTTCGTCAGACCAATAGTGTCTGTACGAACAGAGATGAAGCTTAAATTTCATACACCTGACCAATCCTAAGCTGGTTAAAGTCTGTACAGGCCATGGTGGGTTTTTGTTTAAAGTCAGATTTTTATTAATAAGTAGTATATGACGTTCGAAAAGCAGGACAGAAGCACACGACCGGTTTTGCGGTTATTGCCGCTCATCAGGTATGCGTATCCGTGACCCGGCATTCGAACGTCGTTCTTACTTTGGGCTAAACCCATTTATTTGCGATTTCGAGGATAAATCCTCATTTGCAAATTGAAATTTAACTTTTATATGGGGACTAATCTAAGTCCCACAGTTGGTGCAATGTAGCGCCGATAACTGTTTGGAATATTTTTGAAACATTCCAATAACAGCAGGATGGTAGTTTTTGTTTAAAGTGGGTGGGTGGGTGCTGCGCTCGTTAAGATAGACAAGCGCGATCAATATCAACTGACGCACTATCACCCACTACATGCTATAAATTTCTTAATAGTTTTGGTCGTGGTAGGCGTGAATGACATCTGCTGGCAAATTATCTCGATTGCGTAATCGATGCATACACTAGAGGTCACGCATGGTAATGTTTATCCGCTGCAGAACCGGACGTTATTCGGGAACACGTATTCTTTCATTGAAGGTCACGCATGGTAATGTTTATCCGCTGCAGAACCGGACGTTAATCGGGAACACGTATTCTTTCATTGTGAACTCTTTTGAGTTCGTTCGTCGCTTGAATACAATAACGTTTAACGAGCATAATTTGATGGTTAGCTTCGACGTAAACGCCTTGTTCACCGTGAGCGCTTCAAAATTTAGCAAAAATGTACAATTCAGACACGACCTTGACAGATCGTACAAACTTGAGTGTACAGCAAATCGTCAACGGTATAACGAATTGTCTAATTATGAACTGCTTCTTGTTTAATGGACAGTTATACAAGCAAACGCAAGGTCTAGCACTGAGTTTATCTATTTCCCCAGTGTTAGCGAATTTGTACTTGAAAATTTTGAAGAATTATCTCTAAAAAATATATCTCTTCGGCCAAATATATGTTTGCTTTATATCTATGATACATTCGTCATCATAAATTGCGACAGATTGGAAACGTTCCATATTTTTCTGAGCAACTTGGATCCCAACATCCTAGTCAAAGGAGATTGAGTCGACAGAAGGGACACTTCCATTCTTGGACTGTCTCGCGCGAAAGCATATTGGTAAAATAAGTATTATTGTCTATCATAAGCCAATGGAAACAGATGTGGTCTTGCGGTACACGTCAGCGCACCCCAAAAAGTATTTGATTCAGTTGAGGAAATTGCTGTTCTACAAAGTTGTAGACTGAGCAGTGATACCCCCGATAAAAAGAAAGCCCATTAAGAAGGTAATCGTCGGCTTGCTGATCATGCTGGGTAAAATACCAAGCACTCAAAACGGGAAACGTTCGGCGTGCAACAGTTTCCTTAACTTATGCTAAGGAACCGTCAGAGGGGATAAGTAGAATCTTCAATAACGCCGGTATACCAGTAACGTATAAAAGTAGTAGAACGCTCCGATCTTTATTGACGCATCTCAAAGATAAGGCACCTTCAGTCTACGCGACGAATTGCGTATATAAAATCAGCTGCAAGGGTTACTTTTGTGTAATCCGGAGTTCTTAACCAGCTTAGAATTGGTCAGGTGTATGAAATTTAAGCTTGATCTCTGTTCGTACTGACACCCTTGGTGAGAAGGGAAACGTTACCAATAAACAACTTTTACAGACTCATTACAAACATTTTTATTATAGCTAGACGTAATTTTGATAGCAGCGATTTGTAATCCGAAATAAAGAAAATTTGATAAAAAATATATTCCAAAAATATCGATCCCAAAAGCGTTCCAGTGTAAATTTTTCGCGATTTAAAACAACTAAATGTGTACAAGGAATGGATTCGTAATAACGCAAAGAGTGATAGGATAACATAAAATCAATTAAATATGGTTAAATTATTGTTTCAAAAATATAGTTAATGCATAAGCCATATATGAATCAACTATAGTAATGAAAACTTTGTTAAATGAATAGTGAACGAATTCTTGAATCAGTGATATTTCAACGAATTTTACCCACGCAAAATGCATGCGTAATCTCTTTAATAAATTGACAGCATAGAATGGTTTATTTTATTATGAATCCTATTTTTTGCTTCAGTAAACAAAACTGTGGGTGTCCAAGCAAAGAAGTTGTCACTTTTTGATACATTCAAGTTTTCAATGTGTAAATTGTTTGCAAGATGACAAAATCTTGTCTATGATGTTTTCTATCTTAGTCGTTTTTTCCAACGTTGTGTCAATTTTTCAAGGGGAATATATTCGTAGCTCAGGATGTGAATGGTGTTCACCTTGTGTTCGCCGAGCTTGCGTAGTTGATCTTGGACGTTTCGTCATCAGGCTAGATGTCATCATCAGCAAAACTTCTTTCGAAGCCTTGAAATTCGTTGGTTATTATAACGTTTGCCTGTCTGTTCACGGTCACTCCCGCGGATTGGTCGAGTTCATGTTATGCCTTATCCCTGAGCGGTTTCTCATTGGTCTATATGTTGCAGCCAGTTGGAGATGCTGGTTAATTGAATTCGTTGTTGAGTGCCACGCTTCCAGGAATTCTCGCGTCCGTCGGTCGTTTTCTCTGGCTAATATTCTTGTGCGGTCCCAGTCGAACTGATGCCCAAATTGATCAATATGTATTAAAATCAGGGAATTCCGGTCATGTCTGCGTACGGCCGGCTGGTGTTCATGTAGTCTTGTGCTGAGTTTGCGACTTGTTTGTCCGACGTAGTTCTTTTCGCAGTCTCTGCATGAAATCTTGTAGACGATATTCGACTGTTCTTCTTTTGCCACTTTGTCTTTCGTGTTGTTGAAGTGGTTGCGAAGTGTTGATACTGGTTTGTGCGCGATGTCGATTCCAAGTGGCCAAAGTACTCGAGCTGCGATTTCGGAGATATGTTAGATATAGGGTAGAGTGCGTCTACTTCTGTTTCCTTCTGGGTTTCTTTGTTGTGGGCGGTTAAACCTGTTGCGTAGTATGAAGCTTCTTGGGTATCCATTTTTCTGAAACACTTTAAACAGATAGTCTTCTTCTTTTCTTCTCAGTTCATCTGTACTGCAGTGGGTTGCCGCTCTTTTGAATAGGGTTCTGACGCAACTGCTTTTGTGAGTGTTCGGGTGCTTGCTGTGAAAGTTCAGTATTTGATCGGTGTGTGTGGTTTTCCGGTAGACGCATTTCTCTAACGTTCCTTCGCTTGTCCGCTTCACTTGAACATCCAGAAATAGTAAACAGCCGTCAACTTCAGTTTCCTTTGTAAATTGGATTCCAGCAAATACACAATTGAGCAGTCGATGTGATTCATCCAGTTCTTTTCTTTTCATAATCACGCTGATGATGTCATCTAGCCTGATGACGAAACGTCCAAGATCAACTACGCAGGTTCGGTGAACACAAGGTGAACACCAATTTTCCAAGGATTCAAGTGTTAATGGTTGAAAAATTTCAATTTGCAACACCACAGGATTGAGCTGTAAACAAAAATTTGGAAAATTATTGTATATTACGACGAGAAAATATCAAATGTATGGCTCATGAATGATGTTTATTTGCATATATAAATTCAATTTCGCTTTGAATATCGTCAGACATAATAAGAGTCCATCACATGATTATGTACGGAATTCCAAAGAAATATTGCACGTACGGCAAAATTGCGCTGATAATCGATACGGGAACGTGAGAGCAAAAGGATAAGTTATGTCCACATGTCGATTTGTCACGACTCTTTTGAAACAAACGTTTTTGTGGATGCACATCAGCAGACACAATCATATGGATAAAAATAATATCGCTGCGTATTCTCCTTTGGATAATGTCACAACTACCTAGACGTCGCAAAATTTCTGTGTACGGAACATTACAACGATCCATCACTAAATTTGAAGCTCAGTTATAGATTTGATAGAAGAGAGCAATATGTTTTTCGCAGTCAAGGAGATCAGCCATCTACCGAATAATCCATCGTTGGACGAACTTAGAATTTGATTACCTTTTGTCATGTTTTAAACGAAAAGTAACAATCTGCTGGCCTGTCAATATATATTCTAACAGTGAACCTCACTCCTTCGGTATCTACTATATCATGCTTCAAGATGTTTTTCAACCGAGTTCCATGGCAAGTTTTTATGTCTCAATCAATAAGTCCAAGATACATTCTTGCCAAGGTGAAGCATCTTGCTTTCCGTGTATAACTTTCACATCGGCCAAATCTGACATGTAGTACAAAACTCTTTACGGTTTTATACAATCTGCAGCAGAACCTATTTGCATCCAAATTGTCATTACATCCGAGAATAGGACCATTTTTTGTTGTTCTTAGTCGGGGAACATCATATATGTATTGGGAAAATAGAAGCGTACCTAGCGCATATCTGATGGTGGTTTTAATCTGATTCGATCGCATTAAATTTACTCTAAATCTTGATTGACGATCCGACAAATAGTCTTACAAACACAAAAGCTTGATGAGCCGTAAAACAACAATAAGTACAAATCCAATTTAGTGAGCTCGTAATTATACTCCGATGAATCAGATTACAGATTATTAAAGATCCATTATTTTCACTGTTATTTTTCATAACTCGCATTTAGTTTCTATCGACCATAGCGCTAGTATTAGATTCCGTGTACCAGTAATTTCTGCTCATCTACTACATTGAGTGTTTTAATGCACATGTCAAATATACTGTGAAGTTTATTGACGACCCTGATTCAATTTTCTAGTTGCGTATCACGACTTAACAAAATGAATCAATAACGAACTACAACAGTTTACTCAATTGACTGAAAATTTAAATCTTTGTAGCCAAAAGCTTAAGCACTCGCGCATCAAGTGGATACAACAGATCTTTTGGACGTGTCATTACATTCGCTATGACACGTCACGTATTTCATTTTTGTTTGTCTTGATTTTCTGCATGCAATACAATATATTTTTCTATTTTAGAATTCTTTGTGTCTTCATAGATTCTGAATTAAACTAGGACGGACTATTCGTAAATCCCATCACACATTCACACTTCTAACAACAAACTAAGTGCAGGTCTATTGAAAATTAGTTTGGTTCCCTCGGTTCCTATTTGATACAAGTTTTTTTGAAATATCAACGGTATCCTTCCAGATAATATAGAATTCCAAAAATTGTTAAATCAATGTGCCTTTAAACCATCGGATTTCAGCCAAAGTTTGAAGCCCAGCTTTACAATTTCTTGAATCCAGAGTACTCAAAGGAGGAAAATAAAGAATGGATCGCAAAATTCCATGCAAGATGATTAATTATAAATCCTTCCATAGTATTAGAAACAGAACAGCATAACTAGATTTGAATTCCATCTCATTCATATTAGTAAAATAGAGGGCCATTATACTATAATTATAAAACGTTCAATATTTTAAACTCTCAGATCAAACATTTGGCTATTTGACTTACCATACATGATACCTGGAGTTTATACAAGCTAATTAGAACTCCCATCGAATTAAAATACAATAAAATACAATTATATTCCTAAAATAAATAGTACAAAAGTTCCATTTGAGCTTTTTTGTGATCTGACATGGATGACTATAGACTCGCACATCCTGGTAATTAAATGCACTTCTAAAAACAATCTTCCTTTGCAAACCATAGATATTTTGTCGATACCATTCCCGAACAAAGAGAAGCTTTGAGTTTCCAATACATTGACCGGATGTGTGTTCCACGTTGCAATAGCCTATTGTGAAAAGCTGTACCAATGTGCTAGGCCATCTGTTCTTTGAGCGCGTACCCGAAATCGGTATCCCTTTGTTCGACAATCAGAGATAATTGTGAAGAGCGATCTGAGATCCGGCAACTGTGCTTTACGAATACTATAGAGAAGTATCGTGTCACCACGAACCCTGTGATATGCTAGTGAAAAGAGATTTATCTTTAGGCATATTTCGGGATATGGCAGTTTGCGTATTTTAGTGCAGAATCTGGCTTTAAGTCGCTGAACACTTTCGAAAATGTTCTCTTCGGCTTTCGTAGACGGGGAAATGCTGTTACGCTACCATACTAAAGAAATGGTCAAACGTATGTGCTAAGGAGTAGTTCTTTCATACAAATAGACTAGGCAGCAAAAGTTTCTCTTGATGCTCATGGGCATCATAAGACATTTAACCCTACCTAAGCAGTGTTTGAAGCGGTTTTCAAAGTGAAACTCTCAATCGTACATAGATCACAAGTCTATGTACATCTCTGCATCTCCATTTCATTTTTGTAATAATCGAACTGGTTGGCATTGCCTACTGTCAAATATTTTACTATGGCAGCATTCAGTAGAACTTCGTTTAGTAATGTCCGTTTGCTGATGGCGACGATATCACTTTGCAAGATTTCTATTAATAGAATAACAATAGAGTTATTGAAAAAGAATAAATTATACTTGAAAAATAAATCGATCGAATTATGTTTTAAAAAACTTAGATATAAGTATGCAAATGCGAGTATAGTAGGTTGAATTTATTTCGGATGAATTCTTTGTAGGAAATTTTTGTTTAACCATCAGACTTCTAACAACTGAAAATTTCCATGAAAAGTACTCAGTTTTGCATGGTGCATCGTTGAAACTATCAATTTAATGGGTATCGCTAACTCATTAATCTTTCAAATTTGCTCGCAATTTTGCTTCTTTAATTATTTGTAACACCTAGCGTGGTAGTGTAGGAATTATTGCCCTCTAAAATAATTCCTTAATATTTCTAAAAGTAAGTTTATTTCCATAAACGTTTTGCATCATGATGCCTTGTATCGTTTTGTTTAAATCAACTGAGAACACATGCGCTTCCTACAGCGTCAACGTCTGATAACTTACGTGCTGCCGAACAACTATTTACGTGTTTTCATATTAGTGACGCAGCATATTTCTTCTCTGTTCGGTTATTCACTGCTTTGCTCATCCACGACGAGCAATTATTCCGCTGAAGAAATAACAAGGGTCAAACATATTGTTAGCACACAAGGATTACGTAAGTCTGTTGTTGGTACTGAGTGTCTTCTTATCTTACATAATATATATCTATATATATATTATATTTCTACATAATTTTATACACTTGGAATAATTCACAACATTTAGAATAATTCTTATTTACGTAACGCTCGGCTTATCGGCTACAGTAGCTATGGTTACCAATGTTGTTTATTTCAGTTCAGTTTGCACTAGACTGTAAGTCGCTAACGAGCCAATTAACGGTTAAGAATTGATCAAGGTGGAAAGCTTTAGCGAATCAGCCATCAGTATCAAAACGTATTTTTCGTTTTCATTGTTTGACATTCTTTGGGCAGTAGGTTCAACGTGGTTGTATTTTCCACAGTTCGATAAAATATTACGAATTTTTGCTATTCCTCGAATTTGCTGTAAAAGAGAATATCTATTTTACTTTTCATTGATATTTTCGGCTGATTATTTACGCTAATGATTAAATTAGCCCGTATTTTTCCGGTGAATTATCATATCGAATACTTTTAACTGATTTATATGAGTACAATAAATTCCTGCTCCAATCTCAAATGTGGTCAAATGGTGGCTAAGCGTTGTGAGTGCACAGCTTTCAAGCGTTGGCCTCACCCTAGCAGCACAGGTATACATAAATCTCATTACGGTTTTCATGCAAATTAACCCTGGTTTCGGTGGTATTGTAGCGGCTGTCATAAGGCTTCCACTGAAGCCGCTTGTCAAAAGCCAAGGACTTGTGTGACGTCGCTTAGCTCGTCAGATTTTGTACCGGCGCAAACTTACGCAACCGTTGTGAGGGCGAATATATGTTCTGAGACAACGGCAGGTAAGTGGATAGCTGACAAATCTAGGCAGTTACAACGGCCTTCTAGGCAAGTCAAGTTGGTGGATGCATCCAGATCTTTAAAAAATGCTGCAAACATCTATGTTGATACCATTGCATCCAGTGAGAATGTAGACAAGTTTATCCAGTTACCTCGGCCTCCAAAGACAGCTCCCTCTCCTAAAGTGGTCAATGTAGCTGGAACTACGAAAATTGCTAAGCGGTTAGGCGGGACAACCCTGCTCGTTGGAACAGAAAAAATTCTTCCGCTTCAAAAGGGTAAAACCTGGCTGTAAGAACATGTTCTATACGTAAGCCTGACGTAAATGGAATAGCTACTGAATCAGCGACAATCATACTGAATAGCACATGAACCCGAGTCTTGTTGTCCGGATTAGACGACGTTGACGGGCTTAGCCCAAATGAAGATGGGAGCCAAGCAGGTGTCTACAGTAGTTGCACTTCTTCGACGGATGAGGCCTCAATCCTTTGGCAACGTTCAGTAACATCAATGCAAGCGGTTGTAGAACCTGATACTCCTGCTTCGAATAGCACGCCATAAACGCGATGCTTTCTCGGGTTCTTCGACCGAGGGCCAAGCAAGATTTTTTTCAGAAGCACGCCTAAACAGCGCACCAGTGCTTTACGCGATTGGGTGCGCCATGAGGAAGTGGGCTGACCTCTTCTTTCGCGCGGGTTAGGTACACCCCATGGTTATAACGCATTTTTAGACCTGGCTGTCTGCGCTTGATGATGTGCAAATAAACATCAGCGAAAAGTATCTCGTCATTATATGCCATAGACCTGACGATAAGAGAGGCGGTGGCGTTGCACTCCTCCTAGAGTATGGTTTGCACAATACGGGCAATGGTATATCCAGAGCCAGTGAAAACTTCTAAGTGCTTACGAGTATCCTGATTTGCCACAAGTCAGCCATCGCAATTGTTTGTGTCTATGTCACACCCAATGCAGCCCAGCATGAGATTACATATCTCATTTAGGCACTCGACGGATTATTTCAATGAGCTGCCAGCCTACGAATCTTAGGTGATTTTAACCTTCGAGACATAGATTGGGCCGTTCCTGTAGGTGTAGCCACCGAGCAATCCGAACAGTTTCTCGAATGGATCATGCGCTTCATCACCATATGTGTGATCATATGTGGTTCCGTAATTAATGCACTCCTTTCACACTATCCCGAGTCCGTTAGACTTTTAAAATACCTACAACCGCTCTGCAAAAGCGATCACGTAATGGTAAGCTTTAAAGCGGTACTGTGTTTTCACAAACCTATTGGTCGCCCTCCACGAAATTGTAAGCTTGAAGACTGGGGTTTTCTCCTACAGACTTTAAAATCTTTCTTTCGGTTCTCTATCGATTTTAATATAAGTGAAAAAATAGGATAAAATTTGTAAGTATCTAGAAGAGTTGCAAGACAAGCACTCTTCGTTGCAAGTGGTGCAGAAGCATCTCAGGCCTCACTGGTGGACTTCTCGAGTTCGTCTGTATTCCCGTAAACGAGATTGTTTAGGGCGGTAATATAAGCTAACTACAAAACAGTTTTGAACGCTTGTGTTAAAATAAAGCGTTTGCTCATACAGGAGTTTGAGTTATCCTTGGTTAGGGACGCTAAATCTAATCCGAAAAATTTGTATTGCTACGCTCAATCAAAAGGCAAAACCAGGGAAAGTATTTGAGATCTCTAACTGGAGGAGAGAAATGTAGATGATACCGATATGTCCAAGGCGACAGCCTTCTCCAGGTTCTTTTGTGGCGTTCAGGGACGTAATAATTCTTTAAATGCTCCGTCTACTACCTGGTGCTCCTGCACTAGATGAGTTGTCCTTCAATGAAGCCGAGGTGTATGAAGCACTTATTCATGTTCTCGTCTACATAGCTGAGGGCCCAGATCGTATCTATTCAATTACGCTAAATGAATCTCACCGCAGTGCTTGCAGAAACTTTAAGCAAGCTCTTTAATTAATGTTCGAACCTGGGAGTGGTTTCCATTAAGTGGAAAAAAGCCATAATAGTACCAATTCACAAGGGTGGTTGCAGGTCAACTCTTGGTAACTACACACTTGTCACCCAGACTAGCATCGTCGCGAATGTATTGGAAACACTACTGCGTGACAAAATCTGTCAGCATCTTTGTCGGCATTCTCTACTGAGTGTAACTCAACATGGATTTCTTATGGGTAGATCCTGCCTGACTAACCTTCCTAAATGTCTCAATACTGACACTAAAATGATGGATGAGGGGAAGCCTGTCACAGTCCTCTACCTAGTCTTCAGCAAGGTTTTCGATTTCGTAAATCACCACCTTCAACAGATTGACCTTTCAGCAAAAGGCATACTGGTTAGTCTACTTGCTTGGATTAGGGCATTCATTACAATTAGGACATTCAGAGTTCGGGTAGTACCTACGATGTTGAATCAAACCGACGTGATCAGTGGTGTACCTCAAGGGTCGGTACTCGGTCCTATTCTATTCCTGATTTTCATCGATGACTTTTCCTCTGCATTGAAGTGCCTATGCTTCTTTTTTGTGGATGATCTGAAATTCATCGGATGAACGGATGAAGATACCTTGTTGCATGACCTTAAACGGGTCATAAACTGGTCATACCAGCGGGACCTCCCAATGAAACTTAATAAGAGCCAACTGTTGTCAGCACCGGTTGATAAGATTCCAGTTCATGCGTCCGGCAATTCTCTCACTATTAGCGCCACACAGCGTTTTATGGATTTGGCAGTTCTAGTTAGGATTGACTTCAAATGGGAGGACCAATGCGCCGCTGCAGCCTAAAGTGCTCGCAAATTGCTCTTTCTGCAAAGATTCGTGTTATTTAGCAGGAGATTTGATTCATTCCTGCCACTTCACAAGGTATTAGTTCGGCCGCATTTAGAATATTGTGTCCAGTCGTGGTGCCATTACTACAAGAAGGACGCTGTTCGAATCCTAGGCGTACAGCGTCTCGCAACTCGCATGATTGAGGTTTAGCGATGGAAACCTTACGCTTCACTTCTGACGACCCTAGATCATGTTTCACTTACGCGCCGTCGTTTGAGAGGTGACCTTATTGAAACCTTTAGGATCTTGAAGGGGTTAAGTTTCGTTATCATAAACGACTTCTTTGCCTTAAGTCCCGAGCTGGGCACCGGCGGACATTCACTCAAACTTGCTAAGGAGCGATGTAGACTAGACTACCGGAAAAAAGTTTTCAGCCTTAGGGTGGTAAATTTCTGGAACCGGCTTCCAGAAGAACTTATATCCTGCAATTCTGTCGCGAGTTTCAAGAACGGTTTAAACCGCATCTATTCCATGAATTCTCCCACTAAGATTAGGTAATTCACCATTTTTAGCGTTGTCTAGGTAAGTAAGTAAATGCTAGAGTTCTTTTGTTATAATACACAACTCTTCTTTAAATAGATAAATAAATAAATAAATAAATAAATAAATATTTTATTCTTGGAATTCCAAGGCATGCTAAGCACGATCGATAATTATCAAAGTTGTTTGTCTACATAAAGCATAAAAATGGACAATAATTATTAACATTTTCAAGGTCATACGTACTAATATTTTTTTCGTTCGTTAAAATGGTCCAGGTAAATGATAATCAATCAGTTTTACACCTCTCACCGTAATGGGGAAGAGAAATTTATTTTTATTTTTCCAACATCATTCATAACGAGGTGCTTCCTAAATACAACCCGGAATATCCCTTGGCGTCGCGATCGTCGAGAATATACAAATTACAATAAGAAAAAACGCTTTGGCAGTGGTGGTAGTTTCTCTGCAGCTTTGCACCGAAACAAATTCTGGACGCTCGATTGGCTCGTTAGCCACTTACTGTCCTGTGCAACTGAACTGCACTGAACTGAACTGAATGCCACAAAAATCTGTTAAAGTTGCAGGCTAAGCTCGAATATGGCCCGCTATAAGGCCCTGAAAACTCAAACATTTCTTTCTTTGCTTTTTCAACCCACCACTTAATCCCATTTGTGGTTTGTACAAGATCTTATCTTCTTATACCGTAATAAACTATTAAATTATTGAAGCCGAATTGACAGAAAAAGGTTTACCTGTCGCGTTATTTGAAATGTACATATGTGCTAAGTAATGTTGGATTTAGCCACGTAACCTCTTGCTTAAAGCTCTCGCCGCCAAAATTTATGGAATATATATTTACAGTTTGTACTACAAGTTCATCTTAAAATAAAATAAAATTGAAATCGAATGGAACCCCTTCAAAAATATAATTCAATTCAACGTAATGGTCTAAAAAGCGTATTACAGTGTATGAAGCGAAAAAGATTTTAGAAACCGCAATTTGACATGCAAAGTGTATCATAAAATTGAAGTTCAGTGAAGTTGGGTTCCACGACCTTATAGCGTGCCACCTTCGCGTTCACCCTCCATCTCTGGATTTTTGCAGGCATTGGGACGGGTAAGGCATCATATCATATTCTCATATCTGTCTATACGTTTGATAGTGACATTTGAAATGTGGGTGGCGTTGAAAAGGGAATCACGGTTGCGAAAGATAAAGATACATCTGTAGTCAAAGACTGCACGTGAACTGCGATACTGTCAGGTTGTCCAGGCCTAGACAGGTAAGGAAGAAAACAGAACAGAAAATGGTAGTGAGACTGAGCCTGTTTCAGCATGCAGCTAACTACTGTCGGCCACTTAATTTAGTACGGTTAGCCGCACAGCACCAAGTACTGCACGATTGCACATCCGTGCATAGAGGTGTTTTGCTTCGTTTGTGTTTGTACCGCCGAAGCGAGCACAGTCTCTGACTGTGCGGCACTTTGCGGGATCAGGTTTTTTCTTCCATACCATACTTTTGCACTGGTAACCTGATGTGCTGAGTGTAAGCAGTATGATGTGAGTCCGATGGAACCTGTAATATCCATTCCTACACTCCTTGAATAACTTGCGTCTATTATTTGGTGACGGCGTTTTGGAAGGCTTGCTATGGTATTCAAGCGTCTCTTCCAAGCATGTGACATGAACTACCAAAGGTTCTTACGTGGTGGCTACGGTGGGTGCATGGAAGTTCTCGTTATTCAGATAGCACTCTAGGACTTTATCAAAGAAAGGGCTAGCTTTTGGATCGAGTTGTTGCCATCTAGCATCGAGATACTAACTTTGACGTTAGTCGGAATGCACGTCATCCACAAGTGTTTTAGAAGTGCATCAGTGATGACATTGCGGTCAGCCCCAACAGTTGTGAGGGCTTCCGGTCCCCTAACTGTGTAACATGTAGCAGATGCTGCAGCCGTGTTTCGTCACAAGCGCCGAAGCTGTGCAAGTTAGCCTCCTTTAGATGATCGTGAAGAGCGTCGAGTGATTTGTATTCGAGAACGTCTAACACTGACGTGAACGCGATATCCGGAAACAAGAACGTGTGAAACGTACGAACTGCATACTCAATATCGAAGTGGCGGGTGCTCAACCGCATACCGTCGACTGACACTCCGATTGGGATGTACGCTATCACTGTACCGAATTTGATGCTTTAGGAATGAATTCCAACATGATCGAATTGAGGTTTAACTGAGAGTAACCATACCTTAAGGTTGAAAAGACTAAAGGATGGCGGAGTTGAGTTGGAAAAATTGATAGCGTCTCCGTCCTTTTGACATTATGAAAAAATTAGATTACTGAATAAAAGTGATTCTCGAAAACCGTACACCGTGCGATGATTCAAATTCCCCAGGATCACCAATCTGTGGTACACAGTAATGAATAGCGAGTATATCAGTTGTGTAATGTAATAGCTCACTAATAATGTATCGAACAAAAAAGTTTTAACGGGCTCACAGGTTTGTAGTGTTCAGGCCAAATATTTCTGAGAGAAAAAAGTATAGCGGGCTTACCAAGCTCTTGTGGCAACGCCCAATGGTTTACTAGTTCATTACGATATACGAACAAACGAAGGTACAAACCACATGGAGGATTGAGCGGTGGGTTGAAAAACCATACAAAGAAATGTTTGAGTTTCCATTGTATGGTATATGGTATGAAAGCACAAGCCTGATCCAGGCAAATTGTCGCACACTCAAAGACTTATAGCGGGCCATATTCGCGCTTTGCCTGCACCGTCAATGAATTTTTGTGGCATTTGGACAGTAGGGTGTCAACCCGGGATACAGATACCCACCATATCTTCCGAAATGGGGTCCGATATTGGGAACTGGAAGAGCAATAAAACTGGCAATGAGATAGCGGGGTTTTGACGAAAATGATTTGGACCTCATCTGGCGTAAACTTTTCCTGAATACTCAAACTAATTGCAATGCAAGATTTGATAGTTCACCGTTTTCAGCGATATCAAGTAACTAATCTAATGGCTAGAGTTTTGCTTTTTATACACAACTATTCTTCAAATGACCTCTCACCGCAAAACATGCACATCGGTCGTGTGCTGAGCTTTTCTCATTCATACAAGCTCGGCAAAAATATCCTGGAGTACACCAAAGAAGAAAAAGACCCGGGTGTGTGGATTTGCGGTAGCCTGAAAAATGGTCTACAATGCGAAGCTGTTTACAAACGCGCGTCTCGGATGCTCGGTGTGTTAAGGCGGATATTCGGACGTTTTTCCCAGAGCTGTTTTTCTCTGATGATGAAAACTTGCATACACCCGCTTATTGATTACGCTTCACAAGCCTGGACCCGATGGCTTCAAATCGCATATATCACAGAGCCTCAAACGTGGTCATTGGGATCGAAAACCTACCATTCGCTGACCGACTAAGTAAACTGAAGCTGACGACACTTGCACAAAGGAGACTGCGAGCCGACCACCTCCTCACATTCAAAATCCTTAACAGTGTTTCCCACCCTTTGGATATACTATTTCACCGACGAACATCCAGCAACAACCGCGGTCACAACTGTAAGTTGGAAATACCCCACTCCAATCAGAACTGCCGCAGGTATTTTTATTCTGTGCGTATTTGTTTCGCTTGGAATTCCCTGCCAGCCAATTTGGTAAGCTGAAATTCTTTTTCTATATTTAAATTGAAACTAGACGATTTCGTGAGAGCTAATCCAAATTATGCCCCGAACTATTTATAATCTATCGTTATCAGAATTATTTTGATCTTAAAATTTTTCTACACACATATACACATATACACTTGTACCTATAGTTCAACTGCATGGTTATTGTAAAGTAATTGCTTTTTCAACCATAAAATCTTAAACCGTGAATCTTGAATCTTGGTGAAGAGAAATTGCTTTTATAATTTTCCAGCATCATACATAACAGGACGCTTCTTAAATACAACACGGATAATCTCTTGGCTACGCGTTCGTGGAGGATTTCCAACTCACTATAAGAAAAATCGTTTTGGCAGTGATGGTCGCTGATGAAGCTCTCATAATGTTAATGGCATTTTATTTCTCGTTTAAAAACGGGAGAACACTAGTACGAGTGATCTCTCTATTTCTCCAATTATGAAGAGTATTTAAAAGTAATTTTATCCATTGGCGGTCCTGACTCGTGACGAAGCTGCAGGATGACGTTTATCAATGAAGAAGTTTACAACCATGAAACTGAATAATTGTTACGTTGAAGCTAACCGACATCCATTCTCAGCGAGTTCAAACGAATAAACGCGAATGTTCACCTTAAGGCTGATGGTAAATAAGTCATGTATTAGGACACCAATTAAACCCTTAACGATTTCAAAGGTTTAAATATAGTCACTCATTACATGTTGTTGCCTAAGTGAGAAAAAAACTAGAGACTTCAATCGTACCGAGTGATTTTTCTCCACTAACAGTGAATCATGCGAGTTACGAGAAGCTTTACGCTTTTAACACGAACGATGTTGCTTTTATAACAAGAACACATGTAATGGAAACAAATTTCTAGATGAGGCCGAACGTATGCGTTTTGAGTAGTAATATGTCATGATTTCTGCTTTTAGAAGGAAAATCATATTGCTTGAAGTCAGCTCAAACCAGTATTCACGAATCAATAATTTTCTGTGCGGCATTAACGCTGAATGAATTCCATGACACCTTGACCCAAATCTTGTAAACCCTTACTGACACGAGTTTGCACTTATTGAGATTAATTTGGAGGTCCTTCATTTATGACTAGTTTATGAACCAATCATATGATGCATCATTGTATCTTCATTCCATTTACGGATGAAATTCATCAGCAAAAAGGAAACATCGGCACTTAAAGGCAGACGACAAGTAATGAAGGAAAATCATGAATAGAAGGCACTAAGTGCCGAACCATGAGATATTCCACAGATCACGTCGGTTTAATCAAACGTGGATCCTACTCGAAATTCTTAATGACCTATCTACAAGGAAGGCTTGTATTCAAGCGTGTAGTCTAACGTGAATGTTCTGTGCTGCTAACTTGATCTGCAGAATAGGGTGGTCTGGCTGAGGCACTTTCTCCGTATGTATGAGCGACGCCTTCCTCGCCCAGCTCTTTTTGCTCTCGCTGGACGTGATTGGAAACGTCGCCGTGGCGGACAAAGGAATACCTGGCGTGAGACCCTCAAGCATCTAACAGCCCCACTAGCCATCGTGGAAACATCGCGCTTACCCGGGTGGGGTCAGACGGAAAGTGAAGATATGTGGCTGATAATATTCAGTGTGATGGCAAAAAAAAGAAACCAGTGGCAAGAATCCTGCTTGTGTTCCCTTTTATCAGTGACCCTCCCTTATTCCGAAAAAGACACTAAAGATCAAAAACGTCATGTGTAAATAGACAGACGAATATCCCCTATTTTGCCTTTTTTCTTTCTTTCATCATGTACCTTTTTCATGGTATACTTGTTGGCACATCGTCTGTTAGGACTTGTGTGATAATGATAATAAAAAAGTGGTCTACGTAATCGAATCATTGGCTACAAATGTGTTGATTGCTATAACTGGCTTTTCATCATAAAGCATCTTAATAACAAAATAGAGAAAATAAGGATTTATTCTCGCAGGATCTACTTTTGAAAAATGTCTTGAGTTACACTAAGCAGAAATGTGGACAAATGTTTTTAACCCGCAACAGTTTCCTAATAATTTCAAAACGATGCTATCATGTTGACAGGAATATATTTGCTAGGAGTTGAACTTCAATCAGCATTGTGTATCGGTATTCCCATGGTTTATCTCACATTTTTCAAAACAACTTTTAGATAAAAACAATAATTGAAAAGATTGCAATTTAGTTCGGCCAATACTGGACTGAGATGCATTTACATAGTTGAGTGGATACCATCCGGTCCCTCAGATTTGTTGACGCAAAAAGGCTAAATTCATCATACACCTTGGCCTCATTAAAAGAAGACTCTTCTATCGCAGCTGCAGCAGTAATCGGTTTGCTAAGCAGCACACAGGCTGCACTTAAAGAATTATCTGTCAGTTAAACGCTATGGAAAATCTTTGAGAAGGCAGTCGACTTAGAGGTGCAGGTAACAGCAGATGTTCCGTTATCCATTTTAAATCCTCAATGTTTCACTAATCGAAGCTCCAAAATCTGCATGCACAGCATAATCAATAATTGCAAAATGTTTATCCAATCAAATGTTAATACGTATAATCACTACTGCATTTTCAAGGTCACTACTGCAGAGGAAAGTTTAGTTCAATTATAATAAAGGTAAATATTATGTACTAAATGCATCCACATAATAAGTAAATAATCTGATTTTATAATTGAAAAATACTGACATTGTAAAAAATATCTTTGGTTGTTCTAAAGAGAACTGAATGTCGACGGATAATGATTATCAAATATGAACGATATTTCTGTGTTGTAGAATTATTGGCACCTTTTGTTCGGATTGTTCAAAGTAGATCAGTGTAACGTGAATATGACTAGTTATCTCGTTAGATGAACAAAAAGAAATTGATTTCACCAAGTTGCGGTCTTCTGCGGCATGTTTTATATAGGCGTGTTTAGAGAAGAAGGGATTAAAACTCGAAATCCAGTGAGTGTTCTTTTGAATGTTGTGAAACCTAATTTAATATCAGTACCCAGGTATGCAATTATTATATACATAATTATTAAGGACATCTACGCTGAGAGTTCAAATATTTTTATTATGAGAAATAAAGACACATGAGATTTGATTTTAAATAAATGAATAAATGGATTTTATTCTTGGAAATCCAAGACATGTCAAACATGATCAATAATTTCCAAAAGCTTTGCAAAATCAGATTATAGTATGTACGTTTGCAAAAACAATTTGTTTAAGGTCATTTGTTTCAGTGGAATTTCACGTTCAATAAATATAAAGGTAACGGTATTTAAAGTTGTTTCCAGGTAATCGTTACGTGATCTGATATAGTACGAAAACACAGCTATTGCAAGGAGAGGTCTAGAATGTTTTCGGCAACACTGATGATCAATGGAAGAATCGGAGAATCTCCATTGTTGATGTTCCAAACTATTTCATTTTGATTGTTGTAAACAGATCGATCTTTCCTGACCATGAGCCGTTTACTTGTCCGCTAGGCGAAGGTGGTTTATTCCACTAGTTTGAGGTCTGGGGGCCAGTTTCAATTTGGTGCGGAATTAGAATTTTGCTGTGAAGAAAAAAACTCAGAAGCGAGAGGATGTTGTTTCGAACGTTATGAACGTTTAAGAGGAGGATATAAAGAGGATATAAACCTTATAGATTCTGAAAAAAATCCACAGTTCAGTATATTTAGTAATTTAGCAATTGGTCCGTACTTTATACGGAACGTTAGTTATTTAATTATTCCCACTGATCCTCAAGTTCTACTCAAACTTATGCCGTATATGAAAATTCGAAATTATTTCTAGATTATCCGATGACAGTATTGTGAAGAATACGATTAGTATGTGCTTAAACTGCAAAAACAAAACGGAAAGAAGTCCAGTTGTATACATCGTTCTGTATAAAAATTTTCTGTGTTATAATCAATTGGGAAATTTGAGAGAAAATCAGGAATCAAGAATCAATATTTTATGGTGGAAGAAATAAACAGTCGCTTGACTTGTATTATCGGATGACAGCAATGGACATACAAAGCATTAAATCAAAATTTTATTAAGGTGTTTGGTTTGTGTGGTGAAGTCAGTATACATGGCTGATTTTAGTGTGATCTTTAATATACGCTGGTTTAAGCTGGTTTTATTCTCTTCTGTCTGATCGCACATTTTTAGTTAACGGTGTTACTTCACATAATCAGCCGATTCCAAGTGGTGTGATTCTATCGTTCTTTTTATCATCTATGTTAATGATCTGCAAAGTATTATGAACAACTTTAAACTCTTTATCTTTGCTGATGACATAAAAGTCGTCCTATCATTTTCAACTAATGAAATGCCACGCACTCTGATATCCTTTAACACTGATCTTGCATCTCTATCAAGCTGGGGCGCACAATGGGGATGAGAATTTTCCGCTCTTAAGACACACTAATTGAGATTACACTGCCTAATTCCCTGTGACACGCTTACGTTATATGGCTCAACCATAACTTCTTCTGCATAAGTTGGGGACCTCAGATTTAGGTGTTTCTCTTCTCTCAACTTCAATGAGCAAGCAAGACTTCTCACGAAAACACGACAAAACTTTGGCTTAATTAACCATAAGTTCCTCTCACGCAAAAGTAAAATTGGACTATATAAAATGAAGGTCCTGCCAATTCTTTATTATTGTAATATCATCTATTCCCACATGTAGAGGCCTGATTATTTTCTCTCAGAGAGACATCAACGTACTTTCACCAAAATAACTTTGGGCTATTCTAACCCATTGCCTTGTCTTGAAAGGTGTAATTTGCTGAGGGTTGACTCACTATGGCTACGCAGAATTCGTCTGAATCTGTTTTTTCTTCCGAATCTTTGAGCAGCAGCGAGTTAAGCTTTAGTCTAGCATGCGCTTTTACGATTATATTCGATATGATCTGCGCAATCGAACAAGGCTGTTGAATATCCCCTGGTCTCACGCTAATGTTAGACGTAACTTCTTCTTAATTAGATATACACAACTTTCGAATTCCCTTCATCTACATTTCCGTGTGTGCACATTTACAGAAAAGTTTAAAACGCTTGTAGAAATTCTAACCGTTTACTCACTATTCCAAATCCCTAAGGTAAACACTTCTCTAGATATTCTATAATCTCATGGGATCCCAGGTTTCTAATTCCACATTTTATCCACATATTAGGATATCATGGGGTCTGATAGTATTCTCTAGATAACTGGTCAGCCAAGTGTCAGGTAACCGGACCCTAGATACGTTGCTACACATCCTAATTTCTGATTACACTTGAAGTTTTCTCATATTAGTATGTCAGGGGTTCCGGTAATATCCCCTGGTTAACTTTGGCTAAAGTGTCAGGCTGCCAGAACCTAGACATGCTGTTACATTAATTAATCTCAACATTGCCTTTCATGACATTTTCTATACACTATTATGTATATAACTGTCTTATATTTCGTATGAGGTCTATAAATCTCACATTTTTATCAAAACGCGCAAAATAATAAAATATACCAAAAAAATAAAAAAAACGTATGAATAAACTGAAAAACATTATGTTTTTTCAATGTACTTTCTTATTTTTTAAATGATGTACTATTATACCTCAATGACCTCCCACCATGCTGGTTAAGAGAATATCTTTCATTATATTCCAGTGTCTTCGAATACCGAACCATCACTAAAACTCGCCCGAAATCTATCCGCCCGATATTTATTCCGTATGCGATTCACTCTCCTGCAGATAACAAAAATCCGGTTGGTGAACAAATCTTGGTTCTATTCGTCAACAATTCTTCAAGAGTATTGGATCACACAGCGTACCCT
Source organism: Atriophallophorus winterbourni (assembly GCA_013407085.1). Lineage (NCBI taxonomy): Eukaryota > Metazoa > Platyhelminthes > Trematoda > Plagiorchiida > Microphallidae > Atriophallophorus > Atriophallophorus winterbourni. The sequence continues at coordinate 20,907 of JACCGJ010009397.1, read as the reverse complement.
ACTCCCATGCTATTTATACCACACTCACACTCATCCACCACAATTTCTTAGATTTTCTTATTCGGATGGATCTATGTTTTCTTTTCAAACTTTTCAACCAACCTTTCCGTAAAAACGTCATTTTATGAATATATAATTTATTTATCAATTTTTTAAGACAATTTCATTATGATTCGCACTTCACTTTTTCCATAATTACCTTCCATTTCTTTTCTCCATTTTTCGCATCCTTGCCATTCGTAAATATTGACAAAATTTAAATGAAACTTTAATTTTATTAGACATTAAGAATTTTTTATTACCTACTGTATATTTGTTTCCATTATTGAACTGAAAAATGTTTAAAAATCCCGCTCACTTAGGTCATTTGCAGTGTTCTTATTTCTTTTGCTAATCAATTTTTGTTAAACTGATCAAGAATTGCATGTCTTGGATGTCCAAGAATATACATTATTGTTATTATTAAGTGCCTATTTAAAATCACGATTGCGGAAGCGTTCACAATATCCGGGAATAGTGAATTCCACAGAGAGCAAATACGCACAGAGAAGAAATGACGTCACCAATCAAGTCTTGAGTACGGTATAATGTGAAAACTTGAATGACTCCATGTATTTTCAAGGGAACAGGCTTTAATCAAATCGCGTGAATTGTGATTTTAAGTCCGCAGTATTTTAAATGTTGTGATTATTTAGCTACCTACTCTCCTTTTGTAAAATCGGTCAATCACAACTTGGCCATTGGCTCTTGGTATGTGATGTGCTGCATCCCATCAACTAGCTTTGTCGATCAGTGATAAATTTTATCCAGAAATTCAATGATTTGACGCAGCTCCGATGCTAAACTGGCATCATGTACCGATCGTTGGATAAATGTATGTATTAATAATGCGGGTAATCGTTGTATGTAATCGCTGCCAAATATTCTCCTAAGAATAACCAAGATACCGCATGCTTTTTTTTTGGCGACTTTCTGACAATTACTAGTCGGTTTCAGGTTATTAGTAATCCAGATACCGAGATTTTTCTGAGAGCAGATCCAATTCAATTTTTGATGACCAAGATTTTCTGTATACTTGTAAGGCCGGCCATAGTTTAACATCATTATTTGCATATGTGGAAAGGCATTAGTTCAATTGAGACCAGTGGTTCAGGTTATCCAAATCCTCTCGCAGCATCAAACATTTTCAAAGAATCAAATTTGTTTTAATACTACAGTGTTGCATCGTACTACTTGCGCAATATCAAATATGTATAACAAGAAAAGGATAGGCCGAGCACTGAACAATGTGGGACGCCGCTGGTAACATTGATGTTTTCTGATAAAGCACCGTTAATGTGGACTCGCACATGACGTTCCGTTAGATTATCCGTTATCCACGATAGTAATTTCTGTTCATCCCACAAGCTTTTGCAGGAGCAGCTGTGGCTAACCTTATGAGATGACTTGAATATATTAATATTGCAAGTTCAAGAGACGTTTTCCAATCGTCCAGACTAATGTTGAGAGAAAAGATCTGTTTCGGTGAAATCCATTTTGCACTGCGGATGAAAGTCTTCTAGTTTTAAGGTGACCCACGATACATTCGCTTCATAATTTTCGAAATGCAAGGGCGAAACGATGAAGGACTGTAATTTGTTAGGTTTAAACGACAGCCACCATTATAACTGAGTGTTATCACACCAGCTTCCGTGTTCACGGTACGCAACCGGCGCGAAAACTCCAGTTGAAAACCTCTGCTAGACTCTCTGAAAGCTCTCCATAACATGCACGATGAAATAGTAAGGGTAATCTTGTTCCCAACCGTTGAATTCTCCAATTTGTTCGCCGTACGTGTCGTTTAACAACGTTGTGGTCAATTATTGGTTTAGTTTGAGTTTTCACTGATTTTGATCAACCATGATGCAATAATTACTGTTCCGGGCAGAATACTCAAAAGTTGAAGCTCGAAACAGCATCCAAAGTCTCTTGAACGAAAGTACTCATACATCGTTCTGTCATGAACGGAGAAACAGTTGGTTTTTTGTTCTTCAATTCACAATTTTGTACACATTGTTGGATTATATTCCATTTTTTACACCATGTGTTGCTGGTATTGTTTTTTGTCCTGCCGAACGTGAGTGGCCACTCTGTTTCGTATTCATCAAAATTGAAAGCAATTTGCAAATGTACATTAATCACAATGAATTTCTCAGGCTCGTCTTTTCTATGAAAAACATATTCTGGTTATACAGCGACCAGTGAATCTGGAAGTGTGGAAATTTTGCTCGCAATATATCGCGAGTTTGATTGGATTAACTTCTAAAGTTAGTTCAACAATGAGTTTTGTTGTGTACTTAAGTCATCAAAATTAAGTTGGACCTTGTTTAGTTCACAAAGGGCTTCTCCGAGTCCGTAAATGCCGACTAAATGGATGACTTTTGTCTAGTTGCTTTGTTTCAAAGCACTGCAGGCATAACCGAACAGAAACACGACATGGCCACTCCGCTGCAATAGAGATGCGTAAGCGATTGATGTAATAGCAGATGGATTCGAAGTCAACACGAGGTGCAGAATTAATAGCCGAGATATACTTAGAATATTGTTCAACTTAGCTCAGTAATTTTGCGCTCAGTTAGCTGGAAAAGTGCTGCTAACAAGAGTTTAAAACAGGAAATTACTTTTTATACGTCATTTATGTATAAATATAGTAACGTGCCTAAGACACTAACTTGTATTACTCCTTTGTGAATTGAGAGGCTGCGCAACATGTGGCCATTGGTTTCAACAGGTTCTGTGATCGTTAGAAAAAGAAGCTGGTCAGGAAAGAAAAAAAATTTTCTCTGCCACATGATTCAAGTTTCAATGATAATAATTTATAAGGAATAAAATAATATACTCTAATTTAGTCTATCGAAATATTTAGCACAACCATACCTTTCTCAATTAAAGTAGTAATATAGTCAGGTTATTCAAGCTCGCATTTAATGCAAGATCTTTTATTCAAGAATCCGCTATTAGCTGTAGGAAAGATGCTTAAATATAAAGCATTTTAAAATAGCCTTTTTTAATGTTTCCAAGAAATCGAGATGAAAATGCTATGTGGTTGATTAGGCGATTATTTGATAAAGTGTGTGTCGATCCAGAATCATTTCACAGTGAAATAATCGAACGTTCCAATCATAAAGGAGAGACTCCAGATTATATTAGATAATTTAGTAAGTTCAGAAGGCGTTTTAAATTATAATCATCCACTCTGCAAATAGATACAGATAAACGCGTTATGTCTGGCTTGAGGATTAACTTAGTTTGCTTGCAGATTTAATTTGTGTTAATATTTTCCTAAATATTATACATAAGTTACTTTACTCCCCAACACCGTAAGTCATAACTGAATAAACGTTTCCCTATACCACATTTTGATTACTGTAATATTCAAAGTAGCATAAACAAAAACCGATATCCTCGTTTCGAAAAACGTACGACGTTTGTTTACGAAATTAATCATTGCAAATAGCTCGAATCAATTATAAAGAGAAAGGTGTAAGCGATCATGACAGAACTAATATGGTTTCGTAGAATTAGACATTAACTAATACTGCACCAAAATTCTGTTTGCATGCATTTCCGTCACAAACACCACACGACCGGTTTTCGCTGTTTACACTCAATGGATAGATGCAGAAAGATCAGGATCCACATGCGTTCGAAATAGTGGATTGATGGAAAACAAGTGTCGCTTGTATGCCACTGTTGGATGAGGCCGGTAGGACCAACCTGTTCAATCACATTCATCCAAACACATGTATCACGAGGTTGAGCACATTACCATGGACCGAAAATTCTAATCTGCATGCATTTTCATCACACACCCCACGATGGGTTTCGCGCTGCTTGCACTCATCAAGTAGGTACAGTTATATCAAGCTTGGCATGCGCTTGAAAACGTTTGGTCGTACCAGACTTATCCAACAGTGTCATACAAGCGCTACTTGTTTGAAAACCTAATACTGTTTTTAAGAATAATTTCTTCTGATAATATAAATATAAATTCGACAAATCGCTCCCGACAAGGTATAATTTAAGAAATAAACTTAACATAATGTAACCAACAACATTCCGCACGAAATGATGAAAAACGTTTACATGAATAAGTATGCTAAAATCTGGAATCTTCTCTTTGGAAATCATAAGAAAATTAGCATTTTTAAGTGATTCTAAAACACGTATAAATTCATTCCTAACTGTAGAAAATTGAACAAAATATTTCACTCTAATTAGCTTACTTGATGGAATGAATAAACATTGCATTCGTGATTACTAGCAATGAAATGTTTTTGCAACTTTCATAATAAACTTTCGCTTGTCCCCTCAGTATTTTTTTCCAGATTACCTCGTTCAAAAAACGCCAGCGAAACTGGCCTATAGATGATACCACACTGCCGCACCGAATCTTCCATGAAAACCCGCCATTTAAAACTGACTCATATTTCTAAAAACCTCAGCTGAAAATTTTGACTACCAACCTTTTCGCAATTTTTCATATCTTCGATGGTTACATCCGTTGAACTTCATTTCTGTTATCAACATTAATTTTCCCTCATTCAATAACAGCTCAAATATTGAATTTCTGTAAAAATGATTAATTGCCGTCTACCTTTATTATTTTAACGAAAGTAAAATTTTCACTGAACCATGGACCTTGAGATTTTCTTAACGATTGTACATAGTTCGTCTGGTTTATACAAACTATTTGATAATTAATGTTCATGATTAGCATGTCTTCGTTATCCAAAAATAAATCATTTATTACTTTATTAATTTATTTATAATTTCACGTTTGTACATCCTATTGTAAAAACAGTTTGAACTCTTTGAACTAAATATCATAGGCAATATGGCGCATTATGTCCAAATGGAACGTGAAACTGAGAGATTGAAATCTAGACATAAATGCGATATATCTGTATACTGCTTGAGCTCAAATCCTTCATCATCATCACTGACAGCATTCCACCAGTAGCATGTACCGTATTTTTAACTGCCTCACAACCATTAAAAAGTAAAGTCCTAAAAGAATGGGAAAGATGAGACTTGTATAGCTACGGATTATATAGACGATTAAGCGAAAACGAATTGGGATGAGGTGCCAACACGTTAAATGTAAAATGCATTCAAACTAGTTTGGTGAACGAGTAGAGCGGAACCAGCATAACAGCTTCCTAAAAGCCTTCACTGTAATGTATTTAACAAGCTCTTCTCTCGTCAGTCTGCTTGACAACACACAAGTTTAAGCAAAAACTCAGAGTAAATACTCAGTGCAAGAAACAATTTAACACGGTTTCTGGACATATCCTGAAGCGTAACTAGCCATTGCTATATCTGTTCGAGGGGACTCCCGCCTATAAGGCTTGCTGCGCCGACTCTGGAAAGGTTACTAGTAAATGGTTTTTAACTGCTTGTGCAACGTGATATTGCGGCGGCTCGCATAATCTCTGCTATTTTGCACATTGAAATCTTTTATGGCTGAAGGAATACTTGCTAATGGATGAATAAAATTGTGCACCGAATTGTATAAACCGTTTAACATTATTTGTGCGGTGGCCTTCAGGACCAAACATGCCACCTGTTTGTGATTCAGATGTTGCTAAGCTATTTAGTCTAGGACGCGTGATTAAGGATTTCGATATTCTTCATCACTCACTTTCAACGAACAGATACGCTACCTTATTACTAAAGCTAGACAAAGTATGAATACTATACACAGATCTATAATTCAGCCTCATTGTAAACTAGAAATGTATGAATTATTCACCATTCATAGCTTTGATTATTGTAACATAATATATACTAATATAAATAAAACCGATAGCATAGTTTTATAAAAAAATACAACGTACTTTCTCAAAATCAATCATCGGTTATACCATCAAACAATCCCATAGAGAAAGATGTATACAACTGAAACTCGAGCCCCTATGGTTTCGCAGACTCAAGAATAACCTCATCTTATTCTTTAAAATACTGTCAACGGATAATATGGAAATACGTTCGAATCTTCATATGCGACATGATTGAAAGTATAGCTTGAGAAACAGTGAAAAAACTATCAAATTATCAAGGTTTCGTACTAACGTGAAGAACAGTTTCTTCTTGACTAAATATGCTAAACTGTGGAATCTTCTTCCAAAATATATAAGACTCAGTTCCTCTTTAAACGAATTCAAATCACATCTAGCTTCATTTCTTACCATAGAAAAAATTCACAATCTTCTTAATTTGAATGTTCTACCTGATGATGGCATTCCTGGGTATTGATATTAAATAAATGTTCATGACGTTCAAAACAACATTCTCTCGCTTCTGAGTATTTTCTTCACAGCAAAATTCTCGATCCGCACCAGAAGGAAACTGGCCGCCAGAATCAAACTAGTGAAATAAATCACCTTCGCCTAGCGGATAAGAAAACGGTTTATGTTCAGGAAAGATCAATTTATTTAAAACAATCAAAATGAGAAAGTTTGGAACATCAACAATTGATATTCTTCGCGCATCTTCGATGGACCTTATCCGTTGATCATCAGTGTTGCCGAAAACATTATAGTCTTTTCCTCTCAATAACTGTGTTTTCGTACTATATCAGATCACGTACCGATTACGTGAAAACAACTTTAAATAACGTTACCTCATATTAATTGAACATTTAATTCCGCTGAAACAAATGACCTTGAACAAATTGTTATTGCAAATGTACATACTATAATCTGATTGTACAAAGCTTTTGGAAACTATTGATAATGTTTAACATGCCTTGGATTTCCAAGAATAAAATTTATTTATTTATTTATTTATTTATTTATTTATTCGAATCTCTCGCTGAGATAAAAGATATTGAAGCAGTTTGCTCGTCCGAAAAGCGCATAGAGATAGTCGTAAAAGGCGTTCTTCTCCTCGCCGAAATTTCTGTTAGTCGGGGCGTAAGTTGCTACAATAAACAAGCATTTCTGTTCAAAATATTTTGAGTTATATCTAATAATATTAGCCTGTCTAATTGCGCACATCTGTCTATTGCAAGTAACCTAATCGATTAAACAAGATTCGGTACGCGAATTCAGCAAAATACCAACTGTTAGGAGGGCACTAAAGACCAACACCTACCTGTCTAGACACAGGAGCATCGCAAAAAGTAGCGAGTTAAAAGCTTTGGGCAGTAAATTCAGTAATTATAGATGGTTTATATAAGCGCGTTTCCGATAAACCACAGACTTCAATAGTTGGACTATGGTAAGATTCAATGCAGCTTGTTGGCCTATTTGTCTGAAAGTTCTGACATTCATGGCTTTGATATGCGCAGAGGTCTGTGGTGTCAGGAATTGATCTGTAAATTTAAGAACAGAGAATGTTTCAACATTTTTAGCGCGGTTTTTACTGAAGCTGGAATTGACAGACGGAGAGTTGTTAGGAGTAAATGGAGAGGGGAAAAGTCAGAAACAGTTTGACGAATAGAGCCACCAGAAGATGGTTTTCACTTACTCGCCCCGCTGTATGCAGCTAATTTGGCGAACTAGTTTATTGTGCGTGACCTACGATGCATTAGATATATTTAGATTTCGTAGTTATAGTCGTGGTTTTATGCGGTTTATGGTACTACCAGGTCGCCCATGTTTGGACAGGAGAATAGTTTTGGTTCTTGACCAAAGCCTTTGGTTAAAAAGCCTGACCTACAATGCAGCCGGTTAGGTTAAGACCGTGTTCGTCTGACGTCTATACGTTGACCTTTCTGGTATTAGAAAAACTGAAGGTGCTTGGAGAGCACCACCCAGCATAGCTCAATGGTTAATGGAGGGACACAAACCATCGTACCAGGTGAAGGTTTGGTCTCAGCGCTTTAATCCTTTATTCATCATGATTCAGTTTATTAAACAATCAGTCTTTCTAACCTAAGTTGAACAAGCATTTTGATTCTCTATTTGTCCCCCGTTAACTACCGCTTCGATGGATCACTTTTCATTCCCGAATGCTGTTCAAGTATTTAGATTCGATTAGATTTCAATTGAGATTAATAACACCCATGTTTTCACGGAGTTTCAAACGTCAGCAATATTCTCGACGGAAGAAACTCACCTCGGATTTGAAACGTGCACGACTGTTATATTAAAACTCAAAAATTTACAATTGAAAGATGAACTGAAATGTTTCTGGTCAAATCACTGAATAAATCAATATCGAAATAAGATTTTTCGCCCGAAACTAACCTATATAAACGTCCGTAAAATAGACCATTTCCATTAGTCTATAAACGATGGCAAGCTCAGTTCAGTTCAGGTTCAGGTTGCACAGGACGATAAGTGGCTAGGTCGCCAATCGAGCGTCCAGATATCTTCCGGTGGTATGCCAAAAAAGCGCTTACCACTTCAAACAAAAAAATTTCACAGATTTCTTCTGGTAGGATGGTTACCTGGAATGTAGTGCAAAAACTTCCCTCACCAAAGGTGAGGAGACATTAGTGCATTTCAAAGACCAGGTAAATACAATATCATTATTCAATTAGGGGCAAATGCAGGAAATAGTGAGCTCCATGCGGCATCAAGTCTATTCTTGAAACACATTACAGAGTTAGAGTTCACGACATCTTCAGGTAGGCAGTTCCAGTAGCTTACTACTCTTTCACTGAAAAAGTGCTTACTAGCATTAGACCTGACATGTTGTTTGGCCAGTTTCAGAGGGTGACATCAAGTACCCACATTGGGTGCGAGAACATACATTTCACCTGGGTGAACAGTACTAAAACCGGCCATGATCTTGAAGGTTTCTATCAGGTCCCCACGCAGCCGCCTTCTTTTCAGTGAAAAGAGCCCTAGACTTAATAGTCTTTGCTCATAAGATCTACCTGATTGCCCTTCGATCATACGAGTAGCAAGGCGCTGAACACCCCCAAGCCTTGCAATATCCTTTTCAAGATAAGGTGACCAAGCTTGAATGCCGTACTCGAGATGAGGTCTAACGTCAGCCTTGTATATCGGTATGAAAACCTCCGGGGACCTGCAGGATAAAAGTGATCGAAGGCGAAACAGCGCGCTCCTAGCACGATGTGCAGCAGCTGCACATTGATCAGCCCATTTGAAGTCCGCAGAAATCTCTATACCTAAGTCGCGTACTCTCGGCACCCCAGTTATCACAAGTGTACCATCTGGGCCAGCTACCGCCAGCTTCTTGCCGACTTTCGACAAGAGATAGCTTTTTGAGAAGTTAACTGGTAGATCCCATATAACAGACCACTTGATAACCTTTTCAATATCGTCAATAAAATCACGTTCGTTCGGTGATCCAATAAACTTGACATCATCCGCAAAAATGTAGCAGGGACACTTAAGCGCCGCTGCCAAGTCATCGATGAAGATAAGGAAAAGTAGCGGCCCGAGTACTGATCCCTGCGGTACTCCACTCGTAACCCTTACTTTCGGTGAGTACGTACTACCCACCCTGACACGAAAGTACCTGTTGCTTAAGAAGCCTACTATCCAGTTCCTTAGAGGACCAGCGATACCCATAGAGCCTAGTTTGGTAGCGAGCAGTCTATGGTTCACTGAGTCGAAAGCCTTGCAGAAGTCCAAGTAGAAAACCTCAACCTGTTGACCCTTATCCAATTTTATGGTGACCTTGTTTAGAAAGCCCAAGAGTTTTGTTAGGCACGACTTTCCTTTAAGGAAGCAACAGGAATAAATAAAATTGAAAGAATCTACTGACAATTCATGCGTATTAAAAATTAAAATATATGGTACACAGATAACGGTAATGATTACTCACAATACCCTCTGCGTAGAACCGATGAAGCTAAACAGAATTTTATAAGTCACTGGCTATATGTTCATGGTATTCAGGTTGGAAAGTAGTTTGTATAAAATACCGAGTCAATTTATCCACATAAGATGAAGTTGAAGATGGTAGGTAGTATATGCAACCTATCAAAAGCTCTTGCGTAGGTGATTCTATCAATATTGAATCTTCAAGCTCCGATGAATTCGGAGATCTTATATTATCTGCTTTAAATCTTGAGTGCAAATAAATACGTCTACCCCAAAATCGTGTCAACCTGCAGTTTTTTAATATCTGATAGTTTGTTATCATGAATTGTGAGTTACATTGAATGTCACAAGTCCATGATTTAGTTATAAGAATGATATAAAAGACTAAGAAGGAAGGTGAAATTTAAATATTCAAATTTAAGATAACATTAATCTAGCATTGACAACAGGGAAACGAATTATTTAGAGGTCAGAAGAAAAGAGAATAGACAATAGACAACATTTAGGCATAAATTTTCGTTCGTTTTTCAAATGTTGCATTTTGATTAAAATGTTGTTCATCAGTACGCACTTGTAATTTGATTAGTTTCATCGATTAAAAATGTTGGTTAACGCTTAGACCACTCATTTCTTATTTCGACAAATTCAGAACAACGATTCGGAAACCCTAGGGTATCTAATTAACAGTTACGATACCATTGTTTCAAAACTCAACTGTACTCGATCGTAACAGCCAAAACAAATGGAGCCAAAATACTTAAGAAATAATTTAATTCAAAATCAAGGACGACATGAGATATAAAAATGTGAAACAATTGATTTATAAAAATCGACGTCCAAAAGGTCTCCATCTAACATACATGACACACAAAATTGTTGTCAACATCCAAGCAAATTACAAGGACACAAAATAGGAAACAAATTCAACGATGAATGATAGATTATTCGAACAAACTGTTTACCATCATGTGGAAGAAAAAGATTTCCGATAACACAAATAAGTTAAAAAAATAACATCTAAATTTTGTAGAAAAAATAAACAAACCTACATATCACAAATCTCCTAAAATCAATTTTTATATAGTTCGGAAGTAGAAAGGAAAATGAAGAATTTCAAACTAAATGACTCTCAACATTCATCTTACAGCTCACCGCTGCTGATAAAGCAATCCATAATAGTAGACCACTGTAAATGACGATATCAAAATAACTCGAAATTGTAATCTATAACTTTTTCCAACCCGGTTAGAGTTACGCGCAAGAATTTTCCAAACGTTGCAAAACCAATTTATTCGTAATGAACAATTTTCTATAAATAGTGGTACTGAACAAATATACACAAATGAAAAATATTACCTCAACACTGAAAATCCGGGATTAGTTTCAATACCAATTACGAGCGTCCATGAGCAGAAAATATGGCGCAGGTGAAATCAAGTAAAATGCGAGCCAACAAATGGCGGGAACGATTCAAACAAAAATAAGGAGGGTGTAAAAGATGGAGACAATTTCTGGAAAAATATTTCAAAACCAAGAATGAATGTGTACAATTTGTTGGGAGCACAAAATAGGGAATCCGGAAAGGCCAAATAATTAACTTAACTTAAATGTGAATATACCATTTACACTGCCACCTGGAAGCCACGCGGCTCAAAACATACAACATACACATTTGGCTATATCCTGAAGAAAATCGGGTAAACGTCACACTCCACACTGCACATGTGGCAATTCAGAACGAATACAAATTCCTATCTACAAAATTGAAGTTAACTACTCATGAGTAATTAGAACTCAATAATATTAGCGACAACGACGGCACTCACTGACGACCCGGTAATCAGAATGTCACTTATCGACGCTTGGGCATAAACACACAAGTCTTGTACTTCATATTTAATTACCATGCGTATGCTTTGGAAACAAGAGGTCAAAGCCATTTATAAACAATTGTACATGTCAACAACACATCTGTAAGGGCCAGAGCCGTCTATAATTTCAAATGTTTCGAATGGAAACAAAAGGTCAAAGCCATCTATAAACAATTTTACATGTCAACAACACATCTTTAGGGCCGGAGCTGTCTATAATTTCAAATGTTTCGAACATTCGATGCATGAGCTAAGCATGGGAGGCACCTTCGCCGAGTTCGTCCATTTTGCAACTGTACATGTGTCATGCTGACAGCACTGAGGCTCGGTACATTTATCCCGTTGAAGTAATAGCAATATTTGCATATTTGGTGTTCATCTGTCTCAAGGGGTGCATCACGCATGGGGCGCATGCTTCTTGGTCCGTTATCGCCGGATGATAGCATGCATGAGCATGTGATCCGAGGCCGAATATAATGAATGCACCACGCATGGGGGCGCGTGCAATCATGGCCTGCGATTAAATATTTTTTATGGGATAAGGAGCTTCTGGCAACAGTTTACTGAAACAACTGTTGACAACCTGACACACTGTATCGGTTATGAAAGTACGCATTTTAGGTAACGCTCGACAAAGTGACAGCCCTACCGCACTGCCCATGAGCATCTTTTTAATATCATAATGTCTTTATAGTGCATGCGCACTGGCACAATTTACCGGAGTTGCGTCTTTAAGGGCCGGAGCCGTCTATATTTACTGTTTACCACAAATTTCTTACAGAGGTACACTGTATATTATGCGCCATCGTCAATGAGCAACATTCCGACAACTCTCTACATGTCCTCTGCCCATTCGAGGAGACAGAAGGACCTAATGTTCCTACTTATTAAGCCGTCAGCAGTTTTAATTGTCGCCTGTCTAACGGGGCCGTCAGTACCGGAAGGGTAACAATTACCATCCATATGGGCCATTTACTTCGAGGACAATTCATCTTCGTTAGAGGGACTAGATCTCCCGTCATGAGGTTTCGCTGTGGCTTAAGCCATTTACAAGTTACTTGCAGTGTTGGAAGATACTTACGCTTTCAACGTTTTCTAACACGGAAGGGACCGACCTTATCAACACCGGTTTGACTCAAGGCATGTATGTATCGAAGTACAAGCCTTATCCAGGCAAAGTGCCACACAGTCAGTGGCTGCACGCGGGCTAGGATACTGTCAGGTTGCCCATGCCTAGACAGATATGAGGCGTGTAAACCCATGTCGGTTCTGAATGTCGGGACAGGCGCCATGGCCTGATAGCAAGGAAGAGCATGCAGGTGTCTGTACTCCATACACGAACGCAACACTCGTCTTACTATCGCCATTCCCTTTATGATCCAGTACTTCCGACGAATACTAGACAGCACGTGTGAAGCTCCCGAATGTCCACATATTAAATGGTGATGCTGTATTATCAAATCGGTGACTGCGTTTTTATTTGGTAAAATGGTTAGCCATTTCTCCATCATTTTAGATACTCTTCTCCCTAGGCAGATAACTTCCTCTACTACATTTGGCTTGAGAGCGAGTAACTGATTTGGAATTTTATTGTGCTCAGCTACCTCTGGGAATTGTTTCAGATTCAACATACTTATAATGTCTGCAATGGCACGCTCAAGCTCATCGGGCTTAATACTACCAATGTCCAAAGCGAGGTCCATTCTGCAGCGCATCTTAACAAGTAGGTATATTTTGAACCCGCTTAGCCGAGAAATGTTTCTCAGCAAATTTATCCACCCGCGGCTGCGTGCTACCATGTTATGTAACCATTGCAGATTTGCCAAGTTACTGCTTACGGCGCCGACTTTCTTGAATTCTATTGTACTATAATCAATTACGGGAAGGGACTCATTAGGCTAACTTCTTTTATCCGTTGACAGGAACTCGGTTCCATCCAGCCAAAACTCAAGTTTTTTATCCGGTCTAGACTCTATTTCTCTGGACGCAAAATCTGCAGGATTGTGCTCCGATGGAACATGAAGTGAGGACTCTACTTTGTTATGGGCCTTGATGTCATTGGGTGAAGGTTGGGACGCCTCAGAGTCTACAGGGTCCGAAAATTCTGAGTCGCATTACGGGGTCAGCATTGTCTCAATGCTTGACTGTTCTCGCAATATTACGTTGACGCGACGCGGTAACATTTCTTGTTGACACGTTGGTTCTCTTAAAACACAACCCAAAGGTGTCTTAGTAGCAAATCGGTCTCGATCATTACCAACTCTATGTTCCGAGCCGCAATGCGCATCTGGGACGTCACAACCTAGGCGGATGACCACACGAGTCGATGTGAGAGAATGCAGTGAAACATCCTTGAGGTGAGGCCACCTAGTTATGTCGACTCTAGGAATGTCAGCACAACTAGTGGAAGATATCCCGGTTTCAAAAGCCAGGGCGCCATATTCTGTACTAGCTACATTAACTCGTCTCTCTATCAGAGCCATCAAGTCTTCAAAGGATGGATCTTTGTTCAGGGCCATGAGAGACTCCGCCACTTCAGCCCATTTTATCTGTAGCGGCTTGGGTAATCGCCTAACAATGTTAAGCAGATTACTTGAGCAATTCAAATCCGCGACATGGTTAAGCTGTGAATCACTGATGCTACAACTCCGCATCTGCTGCAGCAATAATTCTAATGCTATTAGATCGCCCGACTGTATACCTGGTCCTGTATATAAATCCTTTGCTTTCTTCCGAGCTAGTCGTTCTTTTTTAATTTTCAACTCTTCTTCCGCTATACACAACTCTTATTCCCATAGGTCATCATGATCATTCACAGCATCCTTTCTAATTCCCTGGGCCTGCCTGGAAACCTGAGTGGCTGAACGTGGGGAATCAATAGTAGGAAAACGGAAAGAGGGAACATGAGGATCAAATTCACTAGAAAGTAAGTGTGGTTGACGCACGTGTGTTGGGGATGCGGGTGAAATCAGAAGGGTAAGAGGAAAGTTTTTTTCCATGTTGGCTGCCGATGAATTTTCGATTTGCTTAAAGTTTTCCGCTTCGTTCAAATTCTTCGACATACTTGTTGCCATATTTTTTTCGTCCAACGATTACCAAGAAAATTTTGAATACTGTAAATGACGATATCCAAATAGCTCGAAATTGTAATTTATAATCGTTTCCAACCCGGGTTACAGTTACGCGCAAGAATTGTCCAAACGTTCCAAAGCCAATTTATTCGTAATGAACAATTTTCTGTAAATAGCGGTACTGAACACAAAAGAAAAATATTACCTCAACACTGAAAATCCGGGATTAGTTTCAATACCAATCACGAGCGTCCATAAGCAGAAAATATGGCGCAGGTGAAATCAAGTAAAATGCGACCCAACAAATGGCGGGAAAGATTAAAACAAAAATAAGAAGGTTGTAAAAGATGAAGAGAATTTCTGGTAAAATATTAAAAAACATCAAAAATGAAATTGTAAAATTTGTTAGGAGCACAAAATAGAGAGTTCAGACAAGCCAAATAATTAACTTAACTTAAATGTGAATATCACATTTACAAGGACTAAAAATAAATCACTCAGGAATTCAAGTCTCAACGTCTTAACAAGTGCTGATCCAACGCGCTGCCGAATTGTTGTTTTGATGGCACGGATAGGAGCTCGTTCAGTATCGAAATCTTAATTTGCACCAACTGTGTGCAGTTACTGTGGAGTTACTCAACCGACTTGCCGTCTATGGATACACCTTTATATTGTGAAATATTTTGTTTATACATTGTCTACAGATTTTGAACTAGCTACTGCCACTTTGTAGATTAGCAGAAACATGAAGTGTTCACGGCGGTGTTCTATGGTAAAGAAAAGTTCTTCCAAAGCTTAGAATTGCTCAGAAGGATCTTCGTTAGCTTCGCAAATGCAGATACTCCCACGAATAATTAACACCTATATCTGACGAACAATGGAGTACGTTGTTCAAGCTTTGTCCTCATGGTTAAAAAAGGACATGACCTCGCTGCAACGCGTATACCACCGTGCTACAAAACTGGTCACCGGATTATACAACAGGTCACATGAGAAGAGGAATGTAACTCTGAACCTGTTTGACTTTTCGTACCGTTGTGTAAAGGGTGACTTGATCCTGCTATTCGACAATCTGCATACAGTGGAACACCCACTTGAACACCTGTTTCATCGACAAGAAGCACGTGCTAGCAGATCGCAGGGATACAAGTTAATTATATTACACTCCAGATCAAATTGTTGAAGGTTTATTTTTGGTGTAATAGATTTTTATATGGAACTTTCTGACCACATATAATTTGTGCAGCAAGCCTGAATATGTTTAAGGCTGAACTTGACAATTATATGTTGACCAAATCCACCTGTATTAATAACAATTATATATATATATATATATATATATATATTCATTCTTCGACATCCAAGCCATGCAATACATGATCAGTTTATCAAAATTTGAACAGCAAAAAAATAGAACAGTGCAAATGACCAAATTAGGCGGAATTTTTGAACATTTTTTCCCGTTCAATATTTGGAATGAATATACAGTAGGTAAGAAAAAATTCCTAATGTCTAATGACAATAACGTTTCATTTAAATTTTGTAAAGATTTACGAATGGCAAGGATGCGAAAAAAATAAAGAACAGAAATGTAAGGTAATTATGGAAAAAGTGGTGCGAATTGTAATGGAGTTGTCATAAAAAATTGATAAAAAATTATGTTATGCATCAATTCACGTTTTTACGGAAAGGATGGTTGAACAGATTGAAAAGGGAACAAATCCATCTGAATAAGATAATCTAATAAATTGTGGGGGATTAGAGAGTGTGTGGTATAAATAGCAAGGGAGTAGGGTACGTTGTGTGATCCAATACCCTCGAAAAATTGTCGACCCGAATACATGTGCTTACTTTCGATATTCATAAAATATTCATTTTGTTTTTATGCGGTCCCTATATTTTATTATATGGTGTATGTAAAGTGTTTGCTTTTTTGAACATCAAAACTTTGAATTACTTTGAACGTAAACGCAAGCTGAGTTTTGTGTATATTGGGAATTTGCAGTATTTTAAATGGTCAATTCCTTTGACAAATGATAACCGTAAGTCAACATTCAGAAAATTAGCAATGGTGGTACATAAACCTTTCCTAACGAGATATTTTAGCTAAGCTTAATAAGTTGACAAAAACGTACAAAAAATTAGCATCCCAGTTTTAACCACCAGCATGGATAGCCTGCTGGCCTTACTCAACACAAGACTTCTATGTCTTTTCAACTTAAGGTTTTGTCCACAAGGGTTCGATTTGCCTAATAAACTGAAGAACCAGAGCAACTTCTCCATATTGACTGAAAAGGATGTGGCTGGTGATGAGCAAATCAAACCTTCTCCTTCGAATTAATAGGGGATAAAATTTGAGTGAGAGTACGCGAGTGAGTGAGTACGCGAGGTGGCGCATAAATGCACCATCTTGTATCCTCTTCAAAAAATCACATTCGCCCTCAGACTCTGGAAACATAACAGTTAGTGTATATTCTACTAGAGGACAAACGTGCGTTCAGAAAAGCCGTCGGAATCTAACGTGGGATAATGACCTCAATTGGATGAAGTATGGCCAATAGCAGCATGTTAACTTTGCCTATTCACCGACAGTTATCCGCCATCGACATCAATGAATTTATTACCAAAATACTTAACAAATGTTTTTACTGTCACCGCTATATTACGCTCATTTCCCAGAAAGTATTCTCAATATAGTCAAGGAGCCTATGCGAATTCCGAAAATGTTCTCATTTATAGGTAGATACCCGCGATTTGTCCATTTGAGAAGTCATGAAATGTTCGTTGCAGTTACTCGTGGCTATTGCGGGGAGTGACAGATGATCACAGTTTAAGATCATCAGTAAATAACCGCGTCTAGTAGGTCTCATACGAAGATCTTGAATATAAACTGACCAATATCACATATCTGAGCTCATTAACAGCGCTGAAGACAAAACGCCTTCCACCTCAACACGATTTGGCCTCCCGGAAATAAATGCAGTGATCATATTAACATGACACCCTTTAATATCTAGGACCTCTAATTTGACGGGCATTCATTGGTTTTGCCCAAAGACGAATGCCTTACTAGAGTTGATAAAACAACTGCTTGAAAATAGTGATAAAACCACACAAGATTACTCACGCCAGGAGCAACTTACATATGTACGATCTATATTTGGAACACCTATGTTGTTGAGGAGACCAACACCCAAACCATGAGATAAAGATTTCTATATTTTTCTTGGACAAAGTCATTAAAAATTTTCCGATCACATAAGTCAGTATGAAAATGCAGGACAATTAAGGTTCCGATATTTAATCATAGGTTCGAAGATATCATTTTTTATTCCTGTGGTAAGACAACTATGAGTCAAAATTTTTTGAACAACACTGCCAGTGGATTACACAAGACATCTGAGAGAATTCTTAGAACCAATGGTTGAATACCGTTTGGGCATCGCGCTAATAGTGTCTACAGGTTCTAACTAGAGTTTAAACTTTTCGAACCTACATAAATGTTCGAAAGGAGCTCACTGTTCTGAGCGATCACTGTCTCCGAAACAGTACATGGCAACATATTGATAAACTAGGGCTCCAGCTTTCATAGAAGTATCCACTGGACCAAGGATATATTGCGATGCCATGTCATGGGGAATAATGCGTGCGAATAAGTTTTTGTTGCACAAGTGAACACGTCATCCAATCGCTGTATGTGCAGCATAAGTTTGCTACGAAAAATTGCTGTGCTTGCTCGCCAATATTTTTCGTAGTCCGTGGCGCTTTCTCGGCTTAATTACTTGAAATGAGTCGATGATGTTACTTTTATCCCGTTTTCATTTACGGCTACCCGATCATTCGTGATTGACTTGATAATCGTAGAAGTAAAATGTGTCATCATGCACCCATACAAAAGATTTCGGCATTTGTTTTGATTATCGTCCCGTGAGACTGATAATTTTAATAGCATTCAAAATTGAACTTGAATGTAACCTTGGTCTCCGAAGCGCTCAGGATAAAAATGACTTTGGATCCGAAGTATGCTGGATTACCATGGATAGTGAGTCAAATAAATTAGGGTATCCAATAATTTCAAAGGCAATAGGACAACCCGATGTTTACGAGGCTGGCGACCTCCCAGAGGTAGATCAACATCACGTCAATGTAAGTGAACTTTGTCACGAATTATTCATAGGATGATATATCCGAAAGCATGTTACCAAAAGAAATCGAAACAATAAAGCTTTCTGTTACGGATGCACACAAAACATTTTCTTCTAGTACAGTTGATGCTTCAAATGTTGGTCAGTGAATTTTGTATTGAATATTGTAGATTTCTCGGACTCTATTTCCGGCTCTGGCAAAACTGGATATGCTATAAACACTGATGTTTATGAAATTGTGAGATGTCAATTCCTATTTATAATCTACTTAGTTGCCATCTGAATTAAAGGAAAAAGAATCTTTCCAGAACCGTTTTCACAGATTACAAGCAGAACTTTCACAGTTGGCGAATGACCTATCCTCTGTTGAATCTAGCTTTGTTACTGGTGATGATAAATCTATTTCTCCGGCTTTGTTGTTGAATTCAGTCCAAGCATTGCGTGCCCAGCTAACGAAAACCGAAGTGAATGACGTTTCTCCTGTCAAGACTTCGGAAAATGGTATATTTAAGTAAGTACCTCTATGTATGTATGAAAGCACAAGCCTGATCCAGGCAAAGTGCCGCACAGTGAGAGACTGCCCGTGGGCTAAGATACTGTCAGGTTGCCCAGGCCTAGACAGATATGAGTGGGAATAGAAATAGAAATGGTAGTGAAACTCCAGCGTATTTCAGCATGCAGCTCACTACCGGTGGCCAATCAATTTAGCACGATGTTAGCCGAACAGCACATAAATGCTGCACGATTGCACATCCGTGCACTATGTGCCTCTATGTGCACTCTATGTGCCTTAGCGTATTTCTATTTTCTAACGTTTATTTACCCTCATTTTAATTTTAATTTAAACACAATTTTGATTACTTGCACATTTTTCACGGAGTTATTATTCTCAAAACCGTTCAAATTTAAATTGTTATATTCTAGGCATATTGAGTTCTATAGCATCATATCAGTACTAATCTTGGTTTGTCCAGCTCAGGTGTTCCCGTAACGCAGACAATTATGAGCCATCAGTTAGTAATCACAGCAAGGTTAACATCTCTAAAACGATGCTACAGTTATATTGAACCTGGTAACGTCATTGGTCAATTCAAAACGCGTCTGAATCATCATCGTTGACAGCATTAGACCGGCAGCATATTCTGGATGCTTAATTGACACACACAAACCGTGAAAAATTTAATCCTAATAAATGGAAGGGGATGATCTGATTGCCACGGAATCTGTAGAGGAGCAAGCACAAACAAACTTGGATGAGGTGCCTAAAAATCAGCACGACAGCTTCCTTGCGGCTTTCACTGCCATTCATCGTAACACGCTTTCCTCATGACCCCTTTTGATAGCATACAAAATTAAACAGACAATCCAAAGAGATGCTTTCGATTTCGAGACATCCTGAAGAATAACTAGGCACTGTGATATTTGATTGCGAAAATCATCATCATCATCATCATGAAGCACTATTCTGGAGCCAGACAAAATGCCAAGAAATAAGAAGCAGGGAAAGCAGATAAGCAAGCGCGTGAAAAAAGGGAAAGCAGGCAAGCGGTATATGCAAAAGCAAATGCGCTAAAAGCAGCTTGTTTTTGTAGTTTCACTGCATGTGATTTTTTTGGTTTTTTATTTATATAAAATAATACCGGATAAAACATTATGACACACATAAAATGCATTACCGCCACTGACTTCGGTTTGCAGTCATATCTCGTAAGGTTTCCAGCCAACTATTTGGTGGAGCTTTTGGACCCCACCTAGTCAAACGAATACGCCCAACTGAGCCTAGCGCTAGGGTGAGTTTCTTCATCCCAACGCGCAACGTCAAGGACTGTGCACCCGATCGTTTCTCCCAGCTTCTCCCAGGCTCTGCGAATAGGGCGCGGTACGGTAAACGGTGAGTAGGCATTCTTAAAACGTCCCACCCATCGCAAGCGAGCAAGCATCAGCATTTATCTCAGTCCGTGGCCACCTGGTCCTAACCCGCTTGCATACATCTATATTTGTAACGCGATGCTGCCACCGAATGCGAGCAATCCTA
>JACCGJ010009396.1:0-25440 GCA_013407085.1 Atriophallophorus winterbourni | reverse complement strand
ACTGGTTTCATGCTGTTTGCACTCATCAGGTAGGGACAGTAGGATCAGGATCCGCATGCGCTTGAAACAGTGGAAGGATATTAAACAAGTTGCGCTTGTGTGCCAATGCTAAATAAGGTTGGTTCAACCGACCTGTTCAATCACATGAGCCGCCACTCATGTAGACTGGGTATTAACACATGACCATGAATATTAAAGCTCATTTGCATTCATTTTCCATGAGAGTGGGACTCATGGGATTGAACAGGTTGGTCCGTACCCCCCTTATTAACGGTGGCATACAGCGCAATTGTTTACCAGTTCTTCCAGTTTTTAAAGCCGCATGCGGATTTTGACATACCTGTCCATACCTGATGAGTGCGAACACACGAAAAACCGGTCTTGTGGTTGTGTTTGATGGAGATGCATGCAATGAGCTTTTATATTCATAGTCAAGGTTTTTGAAACCCATCACATGAGTGGTGTCTCATTTGATTGAACATGATGGCCGTAACAATCTTAGCCAACAGTGGCATACAAGCGCAACTTGGTTAAATCATCTTTGTTTCAGATAATATGTAGCAAATCTGTTCATGAAATGAAAGCGATCCAGAATATCGATATCGAATCAGAAACTCACTGTGCTGGCTGTGGTGTTTAGATAAAAATGATCCAATCATTCGGAATAATACATTTAAAATTAATGAAAGTAGATTTATTGTTGGAAAACTCAATACCGTTTTCGATTATAATATGCAGGTCTTTGTATAGTTTTAGTATGAGGTCGTCAGTCTTGTTAGATTGGAAAAATATGGCGAATTTATATCATCTGCAAACAAAAAGATCTTGCCATGTTTCATGGCAAATAGGACATCGTTTTTGAATATCAAGAAGAGTAATGATGATAAAACGCTTCCTTTCAGGACTCCGCTTCGAATAGGCTAATTTCGTGAACTGATATTATTTTTATCTACACAGAAGATGCATCCAGTGAGAAAAGATTTGAACAACTAATGTTAGTTTCTACTAAGGCTTACATAAGATAATTTTGCTAGTGATAGTTCATGCAAGACCCTCTTAAACGCTGCAGTATCTTCAACTAATACAACTATGACTCCTAGGACGGAATCTAGTGATTGTGTCACGTAATTACAAAATTCTAGTTAGCGAGTGATGCAAGATTTTCTGTTAAGAAATCCGTGCTGATTTCACTTGTAATAATTTCGTGTCGGATGTGCTACCGTGGCCTGTCTGACAAGCTTCTCAACTATTCTAGATATAAATTGCGTGTGATTAATGGTTCGATTATTGGTAAACGTACCTAGTGATCTCGACTTGGGCCTATGTATAACAAATGAATGTTTTCATTCTAATTGGGAAGTTCTCGATTTCATGGATGCACTGAAGATAATAAGTACTACTAAGAAGAATTTTTTCAGCTTCAAATCTCCTCAATTGCTTGTACAAAACCTGTTCCGTTCAGTTTGTAGGAGATTGCAACTTGCTTACAAATATTTGTTTGTCAGAGAGATTGATTGTAATGGTGCCTAACGTTTCGAATCTTCACGAAAGTAAGTCGATTAAAATGAATCTTTCTGAACGAGCATACACACCACGTGGTCATCAGAGCAAAGCAGATTTTAAAAATGATACATAAATTACAAATTGCAAATTAGAGCTTTATAAACGTTCCACTTTATATTATTTTAATATTACATATACTAGTATAAACAGAGCCGATAACGTGATCTTGCAAAAAACTAAAAGGAAATTTGACAAAATGTAATATTTTTAATAACTCCAAAGATTTTTATCCAGTAATATGTTTCCATCCTGATCAAGAACCACAATGGTTTCGTAGGAGAAAACAAGATCTATGAATATACATTAAAATCTTTTCTTCTTATGATGTTGGTCTCCTTCGGTCGATGTCGACCATGGATGTACATCACACACGCATGAAAGTTCACGTTCTACAGCTTTTTGAATGACTAAACACTCCGAATTAGGAGGAACAATCTCTTGCGCTTGCAACGATAGTCAGAACTCGGTTGTATTGCGTCAGTTGCGCTTTGGCGGCGTGATTTGAGTTTAGCAGCCAAGAGCTGTATCTGCTCCTCCCGAGCGTGTAGACGCCTTACACAATGCCTCCAATGTGAGCGGTCAAGAGTAAGTTCTTCCCAACTCACCGGGTCAATGCCAAGAGCTTTCATATCTCTTTTGCAAACGTCTTTGTATACCAAGTACCCAATTGTCGACTTCCTGATTGCAAATCACCATAGCGTAGATATTTCGGAATATGACCATTTTCCATTTTATAGACAGTAAAGTATTTAGTACACATGCGATGTATACCATCATCTTTGTGTTAACAGTGAGCTTGCGGTTACCCCAATTACGAGAGTTCAATCGGGACAAAATCACAGCTGCTCTGCCAATCCGCCTATCAATCTCTGCAACTAGCGATAGGTTATCCGCAATTATTGAACTAAGATATGTGAAATGAAATACTGGTTCAAGCTGACAGTTTCCAACAGTGATAATTGGTGGCGATACAGTCCCTTGATCAAGGACTTTGGTCTTGTTCATGCTGATTTCAGCCCAAAATCCGCCGAGGCTTTAAACGAAGGTGTGTTTATGCTCCCACGCCGTTGAAAAACAGTCCATTATCGACTGGAGGTGCTCTTGGGAATGAGCATCAAAGGCTGCATTGTCGGCAAACAGCAGTTCACGGATTAGTAAATTTAGTGTTTTTTTCTCAATCGGTTCAGGTTGAAAAGCTTGTCATCAATTTGCGTGCGTAGGTGAGTGGCTTCTGTCCTCTTCCAGAAAGCGTGCTTCAAAAGCTGAGCAAAGAAAATTTGGTACAGCGTGGGAGCATAAACTTACCTTTGTTTAAAACCTCGGCGGATTTTAAAGGCTTTTGATCTAGAACCCTTGAAACAAATTGATCGCTTCATGCGAGAATGTAAAGTACTAACAAGTTTAAGCAGTCTTGTTGGTCAGACTGCCCGACGAAGCAGATGTATAGACCCTACCTGCTGTATTCGTCGAATGCTTTGGTTGAATCAATAAAAACAGAGTATAATGGCAAAAGCTATTTCCGACACATTTCTTGAAGTTGATTCAGGGAGAACGTCATGCCAACGATGTTTCTCCCTGCGGAGGCCAGTAGAGATTTGGAGTAAAATCAATCAGCTAAAAATTGTAGCCAGTTCTGTAAGACTTCATCGAAAGATTTGCTGACCAATGTGATGGTACCAGGAATGCACTTTAGATTGAGTCCAAATCCGTTCACTTTCTCTGCTGCTTGATTCTTTAGCGTTAATTAGGCTCTTTTGCACGGCAAACCCACCTCTAAGCAGTGAAGACTCATTAGAACACTATACATTTAAGAACATTGTGTAATCTCTTCCTGTTAGTTTATCAGTGTCTTGTAATCTCTTCTCTTGTAGGGCAGCCACGTCGACGTTCAGACGTTTTAGCTCGTTGTTAATCACAGACGATTTACTTACACGTGGAATATTCGAGATGTCGTCATGAAATCCCAGAGCAGAGCAGACCTTTGTTGTATAGAATTTCGTTTTGCTATTGGGGAAAAAATTCAGTCTGCTTTTCGGTTGATTTCGTTATTAGCGGACGACATAAAGTTTTGGCGCAGCATTCGTAGTCCAAAAGATTGTCTGCTATTACAAAAGGAACTTGATACGCTTCACAGCTGGTCGTTGAAGAACAAACTGCCGTTTAACTTCAACAAATGCTGGATCATGAATGTGGGGAATCGAGTAGAGTTCACATATCACATAGGTTCGCATGTCCTTGAAAATTGCAGTGAAGAAAAAGATTTGGTCGTCTGGATATGCTCCAGTTTAAAAACCACTTCAAACTAACAGTGCCTTTAAAAAAGCAACACGTGTTCTAAATCTACTCAAACGTGTATTTGGGAAATTTTCGCCCAAGATATTTCCAAGGATCATGAATACATACTTGAGACCAGTCATGGAATACGGTGTGCAGTCATGGTCTCCGTGGCTTAAGAGGGATGTGGAACTTATGCAGCGAATCTATCACCGCTCAACGAAACTAGTTCTCAGCATCCGAAACAAACCATATAAAGAAAGGATAGCTCAACTAAATCTGTTCGATTTTCCCTATCGACGAATCAGAGGAGACCTCATCTTACTTTACAAAACATTCCATACCCCGAACCATCCTTTACAGGATTTATTCACGCGAAGGGATACGAGGAATTATCGGACCCATGAATATGTGCTGGTCGTACCCCATTCCCGCCTGAACTGTAGAAGGTATTTTTACTATGTCCGTGTCTGTTTTACTTGGAACAGTTAACCTTCAACCGTTGCTCACGCCACTAGCTTGCATGACTTTAAAACGGAATAACGTATTTTTATTTCATTATTCCTATCAAGCACACCTATATACCGTTAAATCTATGTTCTTATATTGTTTATACACTTAAATTTCAATTTTTACCATCATATGGTTGTTGTTAAGCTTGTTGCTTTTTAGAACATTAAAAACCCTGAATTACCTTGAATTACCTTGATTCCTAATCCATATGAAAATAATGAGGATAGCAGGCTGTAGCGAGACGTTAACTCATTGACTGAGAGCTACAACAGCTTGTGGCGAGCTGAGCATCTCTCCCACCGTCGAAAGTAGCCCGGGCTCTGAGCTCTGCGTTAGTCGAGCGGTAGCTTTTGACCGGTATCTGCTGCTTCCTGTTTTATGATCCATAGAAGCGGAATTGAGTTTCCTCCACATTCATGCGTTGAGATGTACACCAGGGCAGTGTCATTTGGAGAAAACGCTTTAGCCCATGTGAGCTTTTTACATCTACAGGCATCGTTATCAAAGTGGAATATTTTTTACCCACAATGAAACTATAAATTTTGCACACGGAAAATGTGACTTCAATATCATTCCTAATAACACCGCATAAGAGAATGTAGAATTGAGTTCAATGACAAGAGCTTATCGTTGCTGTGAAGCAAAACTTAGTTAAATATCAGTTAATTCGCTGTTGACCTTATTCGGTCTATATCGACAAGGGGTGTGCGTTACAATTTCGGAATTATGAAGCGAAGGCTAAATATTGATCAATCCATTACCCGATTGTTGCCGAGAACTTAAAGCATCAGAGTTACAGAAAGGCCATTGTGGGGTCAGAGAGCATCAACCGTCAGTCAATAAGTATCGCGGATGACCAGGTATAAGTAGGAAACACAAATAACTCTTGCATCATGCTTGTGATCAAAAGTTTGAAAGTTTTACAGAACCTTTCTACTAATGAGTAGGCGTGTATTCCCGAAAAATCCAGTTTGGTGTATTTTTCTGACGTCTATTCGATACCACAAAACGCTATCTTTTGGAAAAATAGGGAAGCATCGTGCTTACCCGCACACTTCCTTCGCGTTTTATCCCACATTTCTCCACTAAATGTGATGTAAAGAAGCTTTTTAAAGGGATCGAGTCAATGGCATGGTTCGATTTGATGAGCGTAAGCATCGAGAATATAATTTGATTTAAATATTCGTGGTAGTCTTCTTTCATTACATAGAAGCATATTTGTGAAAAGAAATTAATAAAAAGTGATCAGGTACATAAGTAATCACTCTTCAAATTCACTACTTGAATGTTTGACATGAAATTCGGTCATTGAATGAAAACAAAACGTTATACCGCGTATTGTTAGATGTGGTGTCTGCAAACGGTTGGTATACAAATATTCAGTTTGTAGGTTTCCAGCAACGTCAAAACGTTCTCTCCGAAACCCTAACTAACACTAACTTCTCGCCCGTAACGGTGCAGCCAGTATAAAGAACCTGTGGTGAAAAAATATTGAAAGTTACCTGACAAATAAATAACGTTCCGGCCAATCCAGAAAATGTGGGAATGATCATGAACAAACAATCAGGCATCGCTGCCGGAACATTTTTGATGGAGAATCAGAGTAGAGCTGTGCGTGAAAGATGAGTGCCGATTACAAGATTAGGCAGGAGATTGCACGAAAACCGCAATTCGGTAAAATGCAAGAGAATCAAGCACTGAAATGTTCGACGACAATTGCAAACTCGTAATAATTCCTGTTTCAAAATGGTACTAATCACCCGAATGTTGCGATAAATGGCCATGAGTTTTGCATTATTAGATGCCCTTCAGACACTGCACACGAAATCGTTCGTATAGATCACACAGCGAGATTTTGATGTATTTTGTGCTGTGACTGTTGGTTTTAAATGTAAGAGGCGAAAAGCATGAGCTTCGTAAACTGTTCCGTGTCCGGAAAGTTTCGAGAAGATAGGCCGTAAAAGTGGCTTCAATGTAAGTTGCTTCATGATGTGGTGAGGGCTCATTAAGACTCTCCGGCACACTTGAAACAGCTGATCGTTCACGTGGAATGATCTGCGGAAATAAGGTTCTTATCTTATTGATATTACAGGCTGTTTTCCGGTGTTTACGAAGCTATGCGGGCAAACTTAGAGTTCCGAACGATGACCAGAGTGTCTACTGAACTCATAACTCAATTGATGAATTCCTGATTCCATTTCATTTAAACGTGTTCCAATTTCATTGTCAACGATGTTTGCCTCAGAGGATGTCACTGTCATTTTGGCCTAGCATGCCTGACAGACGTAACAAACACCAGATAAATATCTCCATTAATACTCGATAATAAATCCGAGGCCAGCATGCACCTTCATCAAACAATCGTACCACGTTGCAGACATCACCTCTAGACCTACCGACTTTTGGCAAGCCGTACACATGCGCCCGATGAGTAATGTTTTCCTTTCGGGTCATCCGGTCAATGTTGTGAGCAGCACTATAAGTAGAGTGTGGACAAGCAGTGTTTCTGCCGAGCGATCGATGATGAATATCGTGAGCGCGACAAAATGCGGTGATCACGTATAAGGGCAAACTCATAATTGAATCCTGTGATACGCATCGCTAGGTGACCGCACGATGTTAAAGATATAAGTAGAGAGCCTTACTAATGAGTTCAATAGCATCGACGACTCAAAGATAATTATCAAAGCTACTTGCGTAGAACCATTATGGAAAAATCACGATAAATCCGAATTTTGCTTGTAATATCTAATACCGCTAAGAGAGTATTTTATCTAGAAATCTGAGTTCGAGTGATTCCGTTAAGGTATAATATATTGACGAAGGTGTACTTAAATATCACATCCGGTTTTTGACTGTTTGCCGTAATTAGGCATCGACAATCGGATGGGGTCCAAACAATTAATTTATTGTGAACGAATTTATACCACCATATATTTGCACAATATTCAATTATAATTTATAAATATAGTTAACTTTTAGTATTGAAGTGCTTTCATACGACGAAATTTACTCCATTAACTTGTATTAAGCCTTTCACTGTGGTCAATTACTTTCAGTCGCGTTATGGCGCGACACTGTTAACTGACCTTGAACGGGTTTGCTTCGCAATTTTGATGAAACATTGATCAACATTTTGTGCCTTAGCCTGAACAAAGTAACACTACTGAGCTTTCTTCACACTGTTAGTTAGTATGGTCAGTTACAAAACGTAAATATAGCGTTACGTAATCGACTTATTCTTTCTGAATACATACCATTGAAGAAAGTGCATTATGTGCACTCAAACATTTTTTGTATTTGACCTCAAATTTTTACAAAAATTGCAATTGTTCACACGTTTTTCTTGCTCTCTGCCTTTTCAATTTTATTCATTCAAAAATACCAGTCGCTATGTTTGAAACAATGACTCATTCACAGTAATCCAGATGAACCAAATCGTTTGCTAGCTATGTGTATAGGCATCATACTTGGCATTACAATAATCATCGGATTGCATTGTCTGCGACAAATCAGGCTGAAGATAACGCCTCATGATTTTCTTCTAATGAAAATGTTCAAATACAAGTAATTACTTGTTAGCAGAGCGATAGCTTTCCGATTAATTTAAGAAGTTCATGACGAATCACTCAATTTTAAGCATTGTCAAATTTTTGGTCGCTATATATCATATTCCATCATCAAACATCTATTTCTCAGAGTTCTTCTATCACGTGTGCGTCGATGTTTATTTATTTAAGGATAGGCAAATTTCATTCCGAAATGGCTTTCACAATATCTGCAGAAGAACGTTGTCTACCGCGTGAATAGCCTTGATGACCTTGACATGTTTGAAAAATTGCCGTCATAAAAAGCTTATCATTAATCCAGTTAGGGTGAAATTTAGATGGAACGTTGCAAACACAAATTTATGAAAAGTGGCAGAATACTCTGAGATGAATATATGAATAGGATGAGGCTATTTAAATGACTTACCTCTACATGTAGGTGTTTTTCCATTAGAATTTACTTGGAACCTACAATTTGAACCATTGATATTCATGGCGTTACTACAGTTCTCCAAGAGAATTTCAAGTGTTGGTAATTCTAATGCACTAAACAACGGGGGAACTTCGAGAAGGACGGTCCCAAGCTGTCTGAGAAAGGAGGAGGGTTGGGCTTAGGGCTAGCAACCCTATCCCGTAAAACCTACATTGCTACGGAAACGAAGACAACAGATCCGTGGCTCGGTCATGTATGCAGGATGGATTCCAGTTCGCATACGAAGGTAGCCATTCACTGGCGTCCGCAAGGTAAACGAAAAGAGGACGGCCCAAGGAAACTTGGCACAGAACGTTGGAACGCGAACTACATGCACATGGATTCACGGTGCAGACGGCAACGTAAGCAGCGACAGACCGGAATTACTGGCGTGAAGTTGTCTTTGCCTCATGTGCCACCCGGCACGGAGAAGGCTGAGAGAAACAACGGGGGGGGCTTATTAAGCCAGATTTCACATTTAAAGTTGCAGTTTATGGAGCGATCCGTCAACATTTATACATAACCTATTTTACAAAACATTCCAACACAATAATTTCGCACACTGTCTATAAATGCATGAGGACCAACACGATGTATAAACAGAGGTGTAAAGTTTACTATTGATGAGTGCTAATGGCGAACTCTTCAATATACTGGTTTCGGGGTATTGTATAAAAAGGTATCGAGCGACAATATATTTGGAAGTATGAAAAGATGTACATCATCAATGTTGGTCAAATAAGTCCTGCGTGGTGAAAGATTAAAATGTTAAAATATATTGATTTGATTGAAAATGCATATCGGAGTAATTAACGGGAACAGACGTGTTTTTAGATCAGCATTTTTGTTGTTTGATCTGCTCATATAAGAAATGCGTGTGTTTTGTTGTTTTTCTTTTGTGTAGTAAACGCGATTGGGTAATCGACGTTCCCTTGTGTCGTGAGATTCGTGGTTGAGTAGCGTTGGACAGGTTAACGGAGATGACGCGCAAAATAACCTCAGGAGAGGTGAAACGAGGTTTATGTTGGACCAATGACACGAATGTTGCGACAATTGGCCAGATGTTTGCCTACTCTCTTTCCAAGATTCTCTACCCCACGCGCTATAATAATACCTTCCCAAATTTCTTACTGTCCAAATAAATGCGCGGAGGCTAATAATATGTAGAGAAAAACGAGAATGATTTATCACGAGTCCATATTCAGGAGTGCCCACATCCCATAGTATCAATACTGGGCATTCTTCACACTGTTAATTAGTATGGTCAGTTACAAAAGGTAAATATTGCCTTACGCAATCGTCCTATTCTTTCTGAATACATAGCTTTATCTAATATGGATTTTGTGCACTCAAACATATTTGTGCTTCACATAAAATTGATTTGGAAATATCAATTTTTCACACAGTGGCCTTTGTTCACACTTTGTCTAGCTATCCTCCTCAAAGTTTTCATTGATGCAAAACATTCCAGTCGCTATTTTGGTTACACAAACGTGTACACTGTATTCACAATGCAGAAATTCTTTTAACAGTCATGCATCAAACTTGGATACGTGGGCTGTGTTAAATACGAAATTGGGTGTTCTCATTGGTCAAAATCTAAAGTTAAATAGTCTCTTATTGAAAGATCTGATTACACTTCAGCGCATTATTTATCATGTCGTAAGTTGATCATTTCGTGCATCAATTTTGTTTTAATATGAACCGATTTGTCGTACGCGAATGCAGATCGGACGGTCCCTACCTGCTGAGTGCGTGATAGAAATGCAACAAAGGAAGATCTTTAATATCAGTGATTGTTTAAATAACATTGTCACATTTTATATTATCCTATTTCAGAGGTCGACCCAGGTGAGATGCATTCTTCTTTAAGATAAAGCGTTTTTATCATTTCAAACCCCACACGGGAAATGTATTTCGACTGTAGACGATTTATGCTTTTGATATCATTATCCCAGATACACCGTAAAACGGTTCACATTTTCAAAGAGATATCGGGTGGAATGATGTGGAATAAAAACGTATAATCGATTTTTCCGTAATTGCTTTTATCTCATTCATCCGTACAATGTTAGGAGGCATCATCTGGTGGCGATAATGATTTTTCAATTCGATTTAATTTCCTTTAATTTCAACGGACTAAAAAGCATATAACTTTATAGAAAACCACAGAATAATATGGGAACTACGAATACTATAAGAAGCAAAAACGGGATTTGGTGGCTTACATAGCATTGATGATACTGTGTTGGTTTTAAGAAGTTTTCCCTTATTACCTGAATTAGTGTTAGTTAAAAGAAATCCCATCGATTGTCAGTAATTAGAGCTCGAAGCTAGTCATAGTTCACAGTTGTATATGGTCGTTTACTATGGACTACTGGCTCGTATAGATATCATCAAATATCATTACAAATTGGTCCGTCAATCTGAGGGGATCTGTACATTTTCTCAGATATATCGGGTGGAAAGTTGTGGAATAAAAACGTATAATCGATATTTCAGTACTTGCTTTTATCTGATTCATCCGTTCAATTATCGTTGACATCATCAGGTGGCCATAATGAATTTTTAATTTCGAACTTTACCACATATTCAAACATCACTATAACTGTTAATACTATATCCATCTGATGACGACAATCAGCCAGAAACCGATTCTGGTTTATATGTCTAGCGTATGAGAGCACAGCAATTAATAGATAGCTTGTAAGCTTCTTCATAAATGATAAACGGTTAAAAATGTGAATTACAAGACCCACAAAAATGTACATCGGGTCGGAAGTTGACAAATTCTACGAAATATTGTTAAATGATTGTTGCTAAGCGTAAAATCACACTTGTCCATATTGGCATCCAGTGATTCTATTGGTTATAGATTGTACCACGTGAATAAGTAAACCGTTGCATAATTTTACTTAGCGAACAGTAAATGCGTAGTTGCGCACTTCAAACTGCTATGCTGTTGCTAATGTTTATATTAGGGACGATGCACATGTGATGTGTGAGAAAGATGTAACACATGGCTGCATGGATGATTTGTTTGATAAGGCACTGTCCAAATGAAGATTCGTGCTCCTCGTTGCCGTCTGTATTGGATTGAATGCCATTTTAATATCCCAACTCGCATTCTTATGAATTATTAGAAAGTCGAAAGACGAGTCTTGTCGCTCTGCAATGTAGAATTTCAAATAGCTGAATATCCTCTGCCGGTATAGCATGTTTGATATTAGAGCGGATGTAGGTTTGAATCAATTTGAAATTTGTATAGAAGTAAACCACGTCTAAGAAGAATGTAATATAGTTGGCAATTCGTTAGACTCGGAAAGCTCCTTTTTCACTCGCACTTATATCTCACGAGATATTAACAATTGCTTAATGTGTAGCAGTTTTGTTTTAATGTTAATTGTTTTGTCGTACGCTGATACCAACCGTACTGTCCAGACCTGATGAGTGCAAAATGGGCGAAAAACGGGGTTCTGCTGTATATGTGATGAATATGCAACAACGGAGGGTCTTTTATATAATTTTGTTTAAATAAAATCGCTACATTTTGTATTATCCTATTTCAGGCCTACACCCGCTACGCCAAGGTGAGATGCATTCTTCTTTAAGATAAAGCGTTTTTATTATTTCAAACTACACACGGGAAATTTATTTTGACTGAACACGATGTGTGCTTTTGATATGATTATCCCAGATACACCGTAGAACGGTTGACATTTTCTAAGAGATATTGGGTTGAATGATATGGAATAAAAACGTATAATCGATATTTACGTAATTGCTAATATCTCATTCATCCGTACAATGTTAGGAGGCATCATCTGGTGGCGATAATGATTTTTCAATTCGATTTAATTTCCTTTAATTTCAACGGACTAAAAAGCACATAAATTTATAGAAAACCACAGAATAATATGGGAACTACGAATATTATAAGAAGCAAAAACGGGATTCGGTGGCTTACAGAGCATTGATAATACTGTGTTGGTTTTCAAACGTGTTTCCTTATTACCTGAACTAGTGTTAGTTAAAAGAAATCCCATCGATTGTCAGTAATTAGAGCTCGAAGCTAGTCATAGTTCACAGTTGTATATGGTCGTTTACTATGGACTACTGGCTCGTATAGATATCATCAAATATCATTACAAATTGGTCCGTCAATCTGAGGGGATCTGTACATTTTCTCAGATATATCGGGTGGAAAGTTGTGGAATAAAAACGTATAATCGATATTTCAGTACTTGCTTTTATCTGATTCATCCGTTCAATTATCGTTGGCATCATCAGGTGGCCATAATGAATTTTTAATTTCGAACTTTACCACATATTCAAACATCACTATAACTGTTAATACTATATCCATCTGATGACGACAATCAGCCAGAAACCGATTCTGGTTTATATGTCTAGCGTATGAGTGCACAGCAATTAATAGATAGCTTGTAAGCTTCT
The DNA here is from genome assembly GCA_013407085.1 of Atriophallophorus winterbourni. Taxonomy (NCBI): domain Eukaryota; kingdom Metazoa; phylum Platyhelminthes; class Trematoda; order Plagiorchiida; family Microphallidae; genus Atriophallophorus; species Atriophallophorus winterbourni. The sequence goes on along the minus strand of JACCGJ010009396.1, from coordinate 12,615 downwards.
TCATAGATGAAAAGTTTGCTTATTTGGAGAGCTTAAAACATAATCTGGCAGATTGTTCCAAATAAAATAAACTCGCACGGCAAAAAATGTCGTCTGCAGTTGAGTCTTGATTGAGGGACAGTTAGAATAAATGTGTGAGCTTTGTATTATGCGAACCCCGTAGATTCAATAAGCTTTGTAGAGGGTGATTTTCGGTATTCAAAATATTGTAAACCAGAATCAAATCCCCTTGGAGCCGACGACGTGGTTAATCAAATAAATTTAGCTTTTTGATTCGCTCATTGTATGGTTTCCGGCTGAGTCCGGTGATAAGTTTGGTAGCTCGATGATATATTCTTTGCAAAGTCGCGAAATCTTTTTAAGCCATGGCGACCATGCTTGAACTGCATATTCCATCGTGGGTCTGATGTACGTATTTATAATGCAGGGAGTTGTCTGTTTTGAGAAACTACAGAAAACGTTTTTTAGGAGTGACAGTTTTGCGATAGACGTAGTTGCAGTGGCTCGACATCCCTAGGGTGTTGTTTGTTAGCATACCCAAGTCCTTTTGTTCCACGGTCCACGAGAGGCTGTGTGTACCAAGAAAATACAGGAACTCCACATATATGCAATTGTTTAACATGTAACACTTTTGGAAATTGGAAAATAGGCGATTTTTTCAGGGACCAAACCTGGGGGCTGTATAGAACCTTTTGGAGAAGTTCGCGAAATACTTATCTTCGACCACACTTTTATATCGTCTGCGAACAGTACGATCTTATACTTGATAAGAGCCGGTATGTCCTTGGCATGAAGCGCGAAGAGGATTGGTTCGAGGACGGATCCCTGAAGATTAGTGCTCCGCGTTGACGTCTGTATTTTGTTGAATGCCATTTTAATATCTGAAGTCGCATTTCTTATGAATTATTAGGAAGTCAAAAGACGAGTCTTGTCGCTCTTCAATGTAGAATTTCAAATAGCTGAATATCCTCTGCCGGTATAGCATGTTTGATATTAGAGCGGATGTAGGTTTGAATCAATTTGAAATTTGTATAGAAGTAAACCACGTCTAGGGTGAATGTAATATAGTTGGCAATTCGTTAGACTCGAAAAGCTCCTTTTTCATTCGCACTTATATCTCACGAGATATTAACAATTGCTTAATATGCAGCAGTTTTGTTTTAATGTTAATTTTTTGTCGTACGCTGATACCGACCGTACTGTCCAGACCTGATGAGTGCAAAATGGGCGAAAAACGGGGTTATGCTGTATATGTGATGGATATGCAACAAAGGATGCCTTTTATATATTTTTGTTTAAATAAAATCGTTACATTTTATATTATCCTATTTCAGGCCTCGACCCGCTACGCCGAGGTGAGATGCATTCTTCTTTAAGATAAAGCGTTTTTATTATTTCAAACACCACACGGAAAATGTATTTCGACTGTAGACGATGTATGCTTTTGATATCATTATCCAAGATACACCGTAAAACGGTTGATATTTTCTAAGAGATATCTGGTGGAATGATGTGGAATAAAAACGTATAATCGATATTTCCGAAATTGCTAATATCTCATTCATTAGTTCAATGTTAGCTGGCATCATCTGGTGGCGATAATGAATTTTTATTTCGATCAAATTTAAAAGCGTATGACTTCATAGAAAAAACAGAATAACATGGAACTAATAATAATATAATATGACAACAAAGGAGTTGGTTGCCTACTGTGCAGTTAATAATTAAGTAGAATGTGAATGCGTATACACGGCAATTCAACCTGCAATGTCTTTGGTATTGTTTGGATTAGGTCTGACGCAGATGTGATGTGCGGAAAAGATGTAACAGATGACTTCGTGGATGATTTATTTGTTTGGGCACTGTCCAAATTCAATTCAATTCAATTCAATTTTAATGGTCTAAATAGCATATAACTCTACTAAAACCACAGAATAATATGGCAACAACGAATACTATAACACGCAAAAATGGGATTAAATTTATTACTGAACAGTTCAAGAATCAATTAAAAATTCAAAAGGCAGAAATTGTTTTCCATTGGTGGGATAACAATTGTAGATGCATAATGTTAAGATGTATAGTTTTCTTCGATGCACGGGTATAGGGTCAAAAAGGCATCAAGACTTCTCGTGAAAGTTTGCTGATTTGGTGAGCTTACAACATAATCGGGCAGATTGTTCCAAGTAAAATAAACTCGCACGGCAAAAAATGTCCTCTGCAATTGAGTCTCGAGTGAGGAAAAGATAGAATAAATGTGTGAGCTCGTGTTTTCTGCGAACCCCGTAGATGAAATAAGCATTGAAAAGGATGATTTGCCGTATTGAATATATTGTAAACCAAAATCAAATACCCTTGGAGCCGACGACGTGGTTAATCAAATAAATTTAGCTTTTTGATTTGCTCATTGTATGGTTTCCGGCTGAGTCCGGTGATAAGTTTGGTAGCTCGATGATATATTCTTTGCAAAGTCGCAAAATCTTTTTAAGCCATGGCGACCATGCTTGAACTGCATATTCCATCGTCGGTCTGATGTACGTATTTATAATGCAGGGAGTTGTCTGTTTTGAGAACATACAGAAAACGTTTTTTTAGGAGTGACAGTTTTGCGATAGACGTAGTTGCAGTGGCTCGACATCCCTAGGGTTTTGCTTGTTAGCATACCCAAGTTTTTTGTTCCATGGTCCACGAGAGGCTGTGTGTACCCAAAAAATACTGGAACTCCACATATTTGCCAATGTTCAATATGTGACATTTTGGAAATTGAAAAATAGGCGATTCTTTAGTGACTAAATCTGGGGGTTGTATAGATCCTTCTGGAGAAGTTCGCAGTCTTCCGACATACTTATCTTCGACCACACTTTTATATCGTCTGCGAACAGTACGATCTTACATTTGATGAGAGCCGGTATGTCCTTGGCATAAAGCGCGAAGAGGATTGGTCCGAGGACGGATCCCTGAAAATTAGTGCTCCTCGTTGCTGTGTGTATTGGGTTGAATGCAATTTCAATATCCCAAGTAGCATTTCATATGGTTCAAAAGACGAATTCTTGTCGCTCTGCGCTGTGGAATTTCGAGAAGCTGAATATCCTCCTTCAGCCGATGATGATATGCCTGTATAGCATATTTGATATCAGGGCGGATGTATGTTTAAATCAATTTGCATTTTATATCGGCGTAAAACAAACCTATGGCTCTTCTGATTAGACCGAATTCGCTTTCAGCTTTGGTCGCATCGAGACGACATTGCATAGAGTTTCCTAAGCCAGGCTGATTAATCGTGCCTAAAACTTTTAGGAGGTGGCGCCTTTAATAATATTTCGACCTATATATTACTCATTGTTCAGGTTTCTGTTGAGCGAAAGTACGCTGTATTTCGAGGCATTCGGTGGTATTACTTTACATGCGGACTAGGAATAAATCATATCGGGTTACCGTTGCCGGTTCTGAATATTGACGGTAGAGTGTATAATGCGCGACAGATTTACGTCATTAGCAAAATTGGGGCATTGGCGAATGTAATATAGTTGTTTAATGCATGCATAGTGTTTACCATCTATTCCGTAGGTAAGGAGTTTCGTCAAGAGCTGTTAGTGATTCCGTAATAAATCAGCTAGGATGGATGGCATTGCTTTAGATTTCACTGGTTATAAATCTATCTAATGAAAGTTTAACGGACGTTTTATTTCACCGCCACAAGATATCTGAATAATCAGCGACGTTTTTCAATATTTTGGCACGAAGCTCTGCTCAAAAATTATTTTGAAGACGTCAATCGTCGGTATTGTCAATTCGGAATAGAAATTATAAAATTGTTTATGGTGCATGTTATCTACTTCGGGAAAACCTGTTTTTTCATTGTAATTAATTTTGTTTTAACAACGCTGGGGATATTCCTGCTCCTGAACAATGAGCAGACTGCAGCTTCAGTGTTCAGAAACTGTCCGTGTGTCGACACTTGTGAGATTAGTGATACAAATCGTTGTCGAAGAAAGTTTGCGCAATCTTTAAATGATGCCACGTGCCGGTAGGCGATGATAATACTGTGTTAGTTTTAAAACGTTTCAATTATTTCCAATGCAACTGTGAGTTCAAAGATATCCCATCTATTGTCATTAATTAGAGCTCGAAGCAATTCTTAGTTCACAATATATAGGTTAGTTAATTATTAACTACTGACTCGTATAGATATAATCAATAATCATGACAAATTAGTCAGTCAATCTGAGGGGATCTGTATAAGAAACGGATTCGATCATGAGTTCTTCGTTTGTAAGTATGAGGTTCAGGTTAAATTTAGTATTTACCATAATGTAACCCAGATCGTATTGTCCGTAATTGATGAGAGCAAAACGCACGATACCGGGTTTAAGGTGTTTGTGGAAGAAACGCAAAAAAGAGGAACTTTTATATCAGTTAATGATTAAACAACATTGTCACATTTTATGTTATCTCATTTTAGGGTTGTGGTCGTAAGGAATAAGTAAGATGCATTCTTCTTTTTTATAAAACGTTTTTATCATTTTAAATCCCACATGGGAAGCTTATTTCGGCTGTTAACGATGAGTGGTTTTGATTACATTATCCCAAATAGTCTATAAAACGGTAAACATTTTTTCAGTTATCGGGTGGAAAGTTGTGGAATGACATTATACAATCGATATTTTTGTAATTGCTAAAATCTCATTCGTCTGTTCAATGATATGTGGCATCATCTGGTGGCGGTAATTAATATTCGAATTAATTCAATTCAATTTCAATTTCAACCGACTAAAATGCATATACCTTCATAAAAAACCGCAGAATATTATAGGAACTACGAATAATATAAAAATCTGGTAAACATTCAATGGGCAGAAACTTTTTGGCATGGGTTTCAGCTAGTTCTCCATATTGAGCTGCCCTGAATTACATCACAACCGACCAGTGTAGTGGACACTGCATTCAGCTTCTACGGATAATAACCGGGGATTTAGCAGATACATTTCCAAAGCTATGGTTTGATTGGCGTATAGCTCAGCGCCTAGGGCTGGTTTCTTTGGTGGGAGCGATTATTAGGAATTATGGACCATCAACGTTCCGCCTAAATCTAGGCAACCCCAAATCACCAAGTTAACGGCTCGTCAATGTCAGTTATCCTCGTTGGGTGCATGAAGATTGGGAATCAACCGACAAGCAGACTGTATTTTTTCGCACCAGCAAAACGAATTACTGAAACTATGAACCTGGAACGTCCGGTCCATGTGTCCAGGAGTTCATGACAAATATCAGAGGCGTAATAAAATCAGCTTTGAATGTCGACGTGGCTGCCCTGCAAGAGACGCGATTACCAGACACTGGTAGGCTAACAGAAAGAGATTAAACATTTTTTGGAAAGGAAAGTATTCTTATGAGCCTTCAATGCATGGAGATGGGTTTACCGTGCGAAGCAACCTACTAACGGCAACAGCTGTAGCGAACCGATTTGGACTATAAATCTGAAGTGCTTTACCTGTACCATTACATTGGAGAACGTTAATGGACCAACGCTTTCTGCGGCGCCTGCTAAAAAAGACGCTTTTTATCATACCATCACCTATTTCATTTTGACGAATTGTCCATGACCTTCTACCAAGCTTTGTCACGTTTGTATAAATAACATTATCAGATTTTTTTATCTTATTTCATGTATCAAAGCAACAATCAGAGGTAAGATGTATTTTTTTGAAGATAATGCATTTTCTTCTGTAAACGAGGTGCGATTTTTTTAATCATTATATCAAGTTGTCTGCTAAAACGTTAACTGATTCCCAGAGTTTTATTATGTATAATTGTGGATAAAAACATATAATTAGGATTTTCCTAATTGCTAATATTTCATTCATTCGTTCAAAGTTTTTTGTCATTATCAGTTTGCGATAATGAATATTCTATTCGAATAAGTTTTATGGACTCAAATACATCTACATTAATAGAAAACCTCAGAAAAATATGGCAACTATAAATAATATCAAAGAAAAAGAAACTGGAAACAAGCAGCGCATGCGGATCCTGATCTTACTGTCCCTACCTGATGAGTGCAAACAGCACGAAACCGGTCGTGGGGTGGTTGTGACGGAAGATCATGCAAATGAATGTCTTGTTTTAAAAAAAACGGGGTTTGTTGTTTAATGCACGTTGATAATCCGGTAAAAATTCAAAGGGCAGAAGTTGATCTCGCCTTCACAGAGGCAACATATATTGATTCATGACGTCAGGATGTATAGTTTTTTTCGATGCACAGGTTAATGACCAAAAAGGCTTTTAATCAAATTTCGACGTATATAATGTTCTTTGTTCATCTTGCTGTTATGCTATACTAAGCCTCATTTCGACGCATTTGTTGTCAGTAATAAGATCTCGAAGCAAGTCATAGTTCACAGTTGGATAATCAAATTTCATGACAAAATGATCATCAATCTGGATGGAGCTGTATAGAAGTCATATTCGATCATGAGTTCCTCAATTGTGTCGAAATCAGAATAAAGGGTGTGGTTTTGTGTCTAAACTTAATTTTAACAACCAATTCAGTGAATTTTAATTGTTCCGAGCGTAAGTAACGAACTAATTGGCGTACCGTTGTGATTTGGAGTAACTACCATCCAACCCCTCACCCAAAATATAAACAAAACTTTCACTTTGCGGGTAAAACATTTCAGAGACCTGTAGTAGGTGTATTATATAACTTGTGAGTTACCAAGTGATGGATGATCGGTAGAATGTGGATTATGTTTGTCAGCTTTCGACTTTTACGCTGCAGAAGTGTGTGAATTGCATGTAAATTTCCTGGATTTTTGTTTTTGTTTTATCAAGCAGATCTCAAGGTCATTATTCTAAACTAGTTGTTTACATGTTCCAGACCGGCTACAATCGGTGGTACGGTAGCATCTGCGGTGATACTTGTTCTAGTCGTAGTGCTTGTGTACTATTATTGGTTCCGACCACGAAAACAACGGCGTGCCGCCGTGACAGTTGTTTCGCATTCGCCAACTGTCGTTTATACTGAGTCTACGGTAAGTCATAAATCTTTATACAAAATTAACGCAATATATAATTTCAAGTTAAATAATGGAGGTCGCTGTTGAAAGAACGGTGATTTCTTGCCCTTAAAATCACCGAAGCTTGTTTTATTTTTAACTTGTCATTGTACATCCATCCAGCGGAATTAAATACGTTCCCCCATCAATTCCGAATCACAATTTGTTTCAAACTCTTTATGTTTAAGCCTTATTCAAAGACTAGTTTTCTAGTGCTCGTCGACCTCAGAATATTTGTCTGCTGCCGGCTGATCAAGCATTTCCACATGTTCAACTAATACGTTTTCAATTTTGATGGTGTTCCACCATATTTACCATTCCGAACATTCTTAAAACTCAAATCTATGTGTGTAGGAAGATGGGTTGACTTCAAACATGATTGCTCCCCTGAATCGCAGGAATGTTTGATACTCCTTAACGAATTAAATGAACGAGTAATCCAATAGCAGATTCACCAAAATCTTATGCAGAGATTCATTTATTCACAGATTGAAGTAATTTTAAAGGATTTAGGGTTGAAAATCTACCACATTACAACCATAGGTGTTTATTGAAGGATTTAAATTGTAGAATAAGGTCGTATTTAACGAGTAGGGTATATCAAATGCACGGCTCATGCATGATCTTCTTTTCATATGTAAGCTCAATTTAGCTTCAAATATAGCCAGCAAGAAGAGTTCAGTACATTTTAAGGTACAAAATTTCGAAGAAATATGGCACGTACTACAATCAATATGGGAAATTAGGATGTAAAGGGATAAGATATGTCCACATGACACTTTTTAAACACAAGTATCTTGATGGATGTCCTTCGGTAAATGCTGAATTCTTCTTTGGATAAAGTCACATAGACATAGATGTTGTAATCTTTTAGTGAACATGGTCATCAATAACTTTGTCTCTCTGTGATAGAGTTTATCGAAGAGCACAATATATTTTCGCAGCCAAGTGGCCCAGACCAATGAAGCATACTACATCACAGGACGAACGTAGAAGTTCGATATCCTTAATTGCGTTACCAGCGAGAATCTTTAAAGTATCCTTCAAAATATGCTGGCTGTGAACTGCACCCATACATGTTACACTAATCCACATTACCAAGTTATTTTCCACAGAGCTCCATGCATAAATTTCAGTTTCGAATGTATAGTTCCAAAAGCATAGTCTCCAATATGGAGCTTCTTGTTTTTCCATGTGTTAAATAGCATACCAAAATCTGCTGCAAAAATTATTCGCTTCCAAGTTGTTATATCATCAGCAAACAGAACCATTTTGGATGATATGATGGGGGGGCAAATCGTTTGGTTATCCAAGATAATTCATGATAATTCAAGGCGTCAATGGACTTAAAGGCAAATAATAAACAGTAACACATAATTGTCAAGTTCATCCTTGAACACATTCAGGCTTGATGCCGAATAATGCACAAACTTAAACAGCAAAGAACAACGTTTGATACTTTGATATAGCGTGTGGAATAGCTAGCTCGTATCCAAGAGGGCTGCTGCCACATGCATCTTGGCGATCAAACTGGTTTCCAAGCGGATGATTTAATGTATGCTGAATGTTAAACAGCAGCATCAACGCAAACGTCGCACTGTGGTACAAAATTCGAATACGTTCAGAGTTGCAATCTTCTCCTCGAACGATCTGTTTTCAGGCCCCTTCATACGTTACTGCAAAGCCATGTGCTTTTGTAACCATGGTTGAACAGCGTACTCCATTGCTGTCCGAATATATGTGTTAACTATCTCTAGGTGTACCTGCTGGTTGAAACTACCGAAGATCCTTCTGAGCAGTGACAAGTTTTGACAGGACTTTCTATATACCACCGAGCACTTTCGTGAATATTTGAAGTTACTGCTAATCCACACAATCAGGTCTTCCTTAGAAAATGAAAGTTGATGAGTGCCTAGATAGTATATGAATTTCAAGTATTTACCGACGTTTAATATATTTTATTTTGAGATGTTGAATGTTAAGTGATTCCATGCGTCGAATGTAGAAACGTTAGACATTATTAGGCGCATGGACGAGCTTCTCGCCGACCGCTAGAAGATAAATCATTTATACTGGGCCTCCAAAATACGCGGAAAAGTCAAATGGCTTCTTATTTCATGTTGCAAATGTTCAGAGCTTCCTTATCTTTTGGCCAAGCGTATTTGTACTACAACTACTGAGTGACCGAATTGCATTCCCTGAAGAATAGAGGTTATGGATAAGATGAAGTTGTTCAGTATACAAACAAGACTCTAACTAGTTAGAGTAAAAGCTCTTGAGAATATATTTAGCGAAATTCTTTTAAACGTCCTTCATAAGATGACCGAGAGCGATGCTCATAAGTTAACCATATCAAAACTGGCCACTTGTTTGCAAGAGTTATGTGATAAAAATGTAATCAATTATAAAATAACTTCATATACGAATACTGAGTACGATGCTAATGAAACCCATCATCTTCAAGCGGTTTTAGTGCAGATACAGCTCTCGGCCGCTAAATATGTATCACACCATCAGCATGCAAAAGTTATCGAATGACCAAACAACTCTCGAGAGAATAGTTCCGGAACCATCTGTGCCTGCATATACATCTGTTCTTGTTTTTGTTCTCGTTAGATGATAAACCTTGTAATTTGACATTCTTCCGATCTCAGCAACATTGTCCACAAGCTAAGTAAGATAGAGGTATCACATTCTGATGATATCTTTCCGTAATTCATACAGACAAAGTCTGTCTGCTAGATGTGTAAACGTTTTATTAGTGTTTGACCCACCATCTAATCTGAAATCACATTTCACAAGCCAAAAATTCTTGTGTGTACGAAACCTGATGGTAAAGCGAGGAGGACATAGACCAATTTATAGAGTTGCTCACATCCTAATCCCTTACATACCACTACCGGTTTCTGACTGTTTGTCTTCGTCAGTTGGAAGCAGTAAGATCAGTTTCAGTGAGCTTTGAAACAGTGCAGAAGCAGTAAACACAGGAGGCCATCGCTTTAGAAATTTGAGGAAGTAATACGGCATCTTGAACCTTGCATGTGTAAAATAACTGTTAGAATCGTTTTAAAATAGCTCCTAGTAAATTTCGGTGAATTAGCCGCGGATTCTAGGCACACATACTACTTGCCATGTGGTTAAAACATTCCAACTCTCTCAATCTCGGGAATGCATTTTCATCCCTAACCCCATTTGGTAGCAGGTGGTAATGCCCACAGCGGGAAGGTATCAAGAACTATCAGCGTCTGCAGAAGTAGCTCCTTTTGTCCTTCTATGTGTGCCACCAACATATGTTCTGATTACGACGGTAATTTAACTCACACCGTTAACCGATTTGACGCACAGGTCTCTTAGTCGATCCAGTCATTGCCAGTAATTCAAGTTTAATATTCATAAACGCATTGTCGCGACTTTGTTATCCACATCTCTGGTCAACTCAAATTTGCGCGACTGGGTTCGAAGCAAACGCTTCTGATATGACTGCTGTGCTGGATGAGAAACGCTCAGCATTCTTGAGGTTCAAAGGTATGCCAACAGATGAAAACTTACGTCTTCTAATAGCAGCTAGAAATAAGGTCCAACAGACTGCAAGGCGTTGTGCAAACGACTATTGGACTGAAGTTAGCCTCAATATCCAAAAAGCTGCGGATACCGGCAATTTTCACGGTATGTATGATGGGATCAAGAGAGCCATTGGCACAAACAAACTTAAAACGGCTTCCCATTAAGTATTTATCTGGTAAGCCGATTGTCGACAAAACTCAACAGATGGAAAGATGGGTAGAGCACTTCTCCTCCCTCTACTCTAGGGACAGTACGGTTCTACCGCATGCACTTGAAAATGTCGAACGGTTGCCGACCATTGAATATCTAGATACCCCTCATACTCTTGATGAGCTCAATGAGGCAATCGACCGCTTAGCGAATGGGAAGGCCCCTGGTGACGACGGAGTTCCACCTGAGCTCATCAAATGCGGTAGAGCAGCATTACTACAGCCTCTTCACCATTTGCTTCTTCAGTGCTGGCAGAAGGGGGGTGTCCCACAAGAGATGCGAGACACGAAGATCATCACGCTATTTAAGAATAAGGGTGACAGAGGCGACTGCAACAATTACAGAGGAATCTCCCTTCTGAATGTTGTAGGCAAATTGTTTGCTAAAGTCTTACAGATCCGGCTGCAAGTTTTAGCTGATAGAATTTATTCCGAATCTCAATGTGGCTTCCGCAAGGGAAGATCAACCGTTGACATTATCTTCTCCCTGAGACAACTTCAAGAAAAGTGTCGGGAACAGCGTATGCCATTATACGCTTTTTTATTGATTTAACCTAAGGCACATTAGACTACGTCAGCCAGAGGAGAGTCTAGTCCAAATGTTCGATTGATAGGCTGCCCCCTAAGGCCGCTGAGACGTGTTATTTCGTTCCCACTCAGGCTTGAAAGCTCAGTCCAGTTTAACGGTGCAGTCAGAAAGCATTTGAAAATTCGCCGAGGTCGACACAAGGTTTGGTCTTAGCTCCCACGCTGTTCGGCATTTCTTTGCTATACTTCTGAAGCATGCTTTTAAGATGAGAACAGAAGGCATTTACATACGCACGCGAAGTGATTGGCAAGCTTTTCAAACCTGAACCGGTTGAGGAGCACAAACCAAAGTACGAGATGTGAAACCGTGACCTGTTGTTGCCGGACGATTGCAGCCTTTATTGCTCACTCCCAAGAGCACCTCCGGTCGCTAATGGACTGTTTTCGTCGGCATGCAAAGACTTTGGTCTAACAATCAGCATGAGCAAGACCAAAGTCCTTGGTCAAGGGACTGTATCGCCACCAATCATCACTGTTGGAAACTTTCAGCTCGAACCAGTACATCATTTCACATATCTTGGTTCAACCATTGCGGATAACCTCTCGCTAGACATGGAGATCAATAAGCGGATTGGCAGAGCAGCTGTCATTTTGTCCCGATCGAACTCTCGTGTTTGGGGTAACCGCAAGCTGACTGTAAAGACAAAGATGATGGTATACAGCGCGTGCGTACTAAATGCTTTACTATACGGCAGTGAAACCTGGGCACCCACGCAGGACACGAACGGAAGCTGAATGCTTTCCAGCTACGAAGCATCCGTCGTATCTTTAACATATCGTGGGTGGACAGAGTGACTAACGCTGAAGTGCTTTCAAACGCTGGTCTACAGAGCATGTTCACCCCACTACCACAGCACCTCCTGCGGTGGCTTGGTCATGTATATAGAATGGAAAATGGTCGTATTCCGGAAAATCTACTCTACGGTGAGTTGCAATTAGGAAGTCGACCATTGGGCAGACCGCACTTGCGGTACAAAGATGTTTGCAAAAGAGATATGAAAGCTCTTGACATTGACCCCGCAAGCTGGGAAGAACTTGCTCTTGACCGGTCACTTTGGAGGCATTGTGTGAAGCGTCGTCTGCAAGCCGGGGAAGAGCAAATACAGCTATTGGCTGCTGAACGCAGATCACGCCGCCGGCGGGCAACTGATGCAATACAACAGAGATCTGACTATCGTTGCAAGCGCTGCGGGAGAGAT
>JACCGJ010009395.1:0-27905 GCA_013407085.1 Atriophallophorus winterbourni | reverse complement strand
ACCTTCAACGAGACAACTATTCGAAACCTCGCAATCGAATGCCCTGTGAGACCGGCATAAACAAATGTAACATATTACAAGCTGTTTAGCCATATTCCATCTGGCTTTTATGTCAGCCTCCTGATAAACAGGACAATCTTCTATTTTATCAGACGCTCTACATTGATAGCATTCAACTAGCATTGGCCTCAAGTCCCTTGTAGTCATAAACACCCTCCTTCCTTCTGGCATTCTTGGTTTTGGATGGCTTTGGAAAGACAGATGTTCTATCTATTAGCATGCCAAATCTGCTCCTGGCAATTCTTGCTCTACGAGATAAGAATTTGGTCAGACTGGCAAAATCAACTTCTGACCCGTTAGCAAGAATTGTATCCGCTGCGTCAGCCCACTGCTGTTGTAATGCAACAGGGAAGCATTTCACTAATCCTTCCAAAGTTGTGACTGAATTCAAATCAGCGTCACACTTCATTTGCTTCAATGTGATTTGGCAATTTTCCATTTTTATGGCCAAATTAGACAAACCATCGACTTTGTTGGAAAGTCTTCTGGCATCATCAAGCAACTCCTACAATGTTGACCTGGCAATTACATGTGGTAGCCCGAACAAATCTTTTAAAATCATCTTTGCCCGCGTATAACCCTTAGTGGGTTGTAGCATGACACATGCATCAATTGCTTTTCGAGCCTTGCCCCGACAATAAGACATCAAATACAACAGTCGCTGGCCTGGATCCATAAGCCTCGACTCAATGTAACATTCAAACTGTTTTAGGAAGTTCCAATAGTCTATTGGATTACCGTCAAAGTAGGATAATTCTACTTTAGGCAATCCGATACTCATGTTCATCGCTGGTTGCAAATAGCTTACCGTCGAGTCGAACCCTTCAGTTTTGCTACTTGTACCGGCGATCACGTTTTCTCCTTCAACGACTCCTCGTCGTTCCTTTGTCAAGCGCTCTATCGTTGATCTAGCAGCATCTAAATCGCGCTTTAATTGCAATTCTAGTTGAGAACTTGCAATGCTATCTCTATCATCATCGTTTCCCTTAGAAGCTATCTGAGAAGATATCTTAGGCATACTAGATGAAACGATATACAAAAATGCTCCAAAACGACAAAAAATAAATAAAAGGGGGTCACCAAAGTTACGAACACGGATTGACTGTCAAATGTTCAATGTCACGACAATCGGGGAGTTCTTCGCCCATTTTTGCTCAATATAGCTTCAGTTGAACGAACCAAAATGCGTATTTTCTCCGGTTGAAACAAATACTGTACCAGTCAGAAGACAAGTTGTGATGCTAATCCAATTGAAACGATCCAACTTGAGCACAGAAACCGAATTGATGCAATTCACGAATTGTGTACTTCTCGCCGGGTTCCAGAAGAATCAAATCCCAAATTAAGTACTGTATTGTCTGCGACGTGAGTTACGCGTAGTCCACGGAAGAATTTCAAACTACTTTGAACCTTGCCGAAGGATTGAGTTATTTTGTATCGTGCATCTTATAAGCATAAAATTTGCTTTTGGTTTTGAGAACGTTAGACCGTTATTTGTCGCCCAATCTGCAAGTGCAGCTATAACATTGTTTAGTCGAGCTATACAAGTTTGTGCATGAAATGCTATGAATGTGATATCGACTTTTATGTCATCAGCGTATAAGAACAGTATATTATGTGAAATGACGTTGTTTGTCATTTATATATAAATGAATAAATTTTATTCTTGGAAATCCAAGGCATGTTAAACATGATTAATAATTTCCAAAAGCTTTGTACAATCAGATTATAGTATGTACATTTGCTAAACTGAACTGAACTGAACTGAACTAAAACAATTTGTTCAAAGTCATTTGTTTCAGCGGAATTTATCGTTCAATAAATATAAAGGTAACGGTATTTAAAGTTGTTTCCAGATAATCGGTACGTGATCTGATATAATACGAAAACACAGCTATTGCGAGGAGAGGTCTAGAATGTAAGAAATAGTAACGGGATTACTACGGTACTTTGTCTCACCCCATTGGGAATTCGTAGGCTGTGAGATCTATGGCCATTAACTTCAACAGAGTAAGTGCGATCAGTCAGTATAGAAGTTAATCAGGAAAGAAGATTACCACCGATGCCATATGATTCAAGGTTCGATGATAATAACTTATGGGGCACATTATCGAATGATTTAGTTATGTCTAGGAAGACAACTACAACTGCCAACCCTTCATCAATCAATGTACTAATATAGTCAATGTATTCAAGCTAGCATATAATGCAATATCTTTTATCCAGGAAGCCATGTTGAGATCAAGATAATAAACTTGGAGATAAGTGATTTGAGATAGATTTTCATTATTTTTTCAAGTAATCTAGATAGTATTGCTGTGTTGTTATTTGGGCAATAATTTTATAACATGTGCCAGATGTATGTCTGGGTGTAACACAGAGTGTTTCCATTCGAAAGGCAAGATCCCGGAATCAATTGAAGTGTTAAATAAGTTCAGTAGAAGAAGTTTGAAATCGTCATTACCCATTCTGCAAATGGGTGGATGTGATCAATGGGTGAGGATGCTTTGATGCACGCCCTTGAGCGGGTAATAAACTGGTCAAAACAGTTGGACCTCGCAATGCAACTTAATTAGGGCAACCTCTTATTAGCACTGGGTGATAAGATTTCGGTACAGGTGTCGGATAATTCCTTCAGGATTTGGGACTACTGGTTACTGTTGACTTCAAATAAGAGGACCAATGTGCCGCTACGGCTCAGCTTACACGCAAGGTAATTTTTCGGCTATAAAGCAGAAGACCCGATCTATTCCTTCCACTACAGGAATGGTGTCCTCACTACAAAAAGGACATCCTCCTACTTGAAAAAATACAGCACCTCGAAACTCGCATGATTGAGGGTCAGCGAGAAAACCGTACGATGCACGACTGATGTCTCTCGAGCCTTTCTCCATTAGGCACCGTTGTTTGAAATATGACTTGATTGAAACCCTAAAGTTTTGGAAGAGTTTAAGTGGCGTGTCATTGTACGACTCCTTCACCTTAAGTCCAGAGCTGCGTACATGGGGCCATTCACTTAAAATTGCTAAGAAACTATGTCGGCTAGATTCCAGGACACACTTGTTCAGTCTTAGGATGGCTACCTTCTGGAACATTTATCTAGAAGAACTTATATCCCGCAGTTCCGTCTCGAGGTTAAGGTAGGGTTTGAACCGCAACTGGGGTAAGTTCTTTCCTGAAAACTCTCTCTAATTGCTAGACAAGCTTTGATAGATCACCTTTTAGCGTTATCCCGTAAATCAAGCAAATGCGAGAGTTTTATGTTTTTTATACACCATTCTACTTCAGCTAACCTCTCACTATGCTGGTAAAGAAAAACTGCTTTTTTCCACCATCGCGGTGCTCCCTAAATACAATCCGGATGATTTCTTGGCATCCTAATCGTCGACGATTTAAAACAGACAAAAAGGAAAATCATTTTTGCAGTGGTGGGTGCTGTTCTACAACTTGTCACCAAATGAAATTCTGTACGCTTGATTAGCTAGTTAGCCACATACTGTCCTGTATAAAATGAACTCAACTGAATTGATAACATGTCCATGGGAGAAGCCCTAATTTAAATTAAATTCAATTCCATTTTAATGGTCTGAAAAGCATATAGCTTTACAAAAACCACATCATAATATTGCAATTAGAATTACATGGCTAGTAAAACGGGATTTGTTTGCTTACTGAGCAGTTCCGGAATCAGGTAAAATCCATAGGACAGAAACTGTTCTCAAAGTTCAAAGCTTTTATGGTGTAAAATATATAGGTTCAATGTTTGGATTGGTCGACAAGAAATGGTCCAAATTCGATTTGAATATATGAAAGTTGGGAGAATCTTCAGCATTACATAGTAGGAAGTTCCAGGTAAAGCATACACGTACAGAAAAAATACCTTCGACAGTTTAATCTCGAGTCCAGAATAAGCACTGTTCAGTCGTGACTCCGGCTGGTTCTGGGTGGTATTCGTGTGAATAGTTTATTTAGGGGATGGTTGGTGTTATGCAATAATAACATAATAACATAAGAATCAGATCACTTCTAAGACAGCAGTAACGAGAGTCGAATAGATTGAGACTTGCAATACGATCTTCGTATTGTTTCTGCTTCAAACCGCGTACCAGCTTGATGGTCCGATGATATAATCTCTGCAAGAGGCTGATGTCCTTCGGTAGCCAGGGTGACCAAGCCTGAACCGCATACTCCATGGTTGGCCCTAAGTACGTATTAATTATTCGATGAACGGTTTGCTTCGTGAAACCTCCGAACACGCGTTTTAGCAGTAGTAGTACTCGTGACGTCTTTCCATAGACAGCTGTGGCGTTTTGTGACGGTTTCAAAGTGCTGCTCGCCCACACACCCAAGTCCTTCTCCTTGTCAATGCTTTCAAGAATATGGGAACCAAGGGTGTAAGAGAACTCGAAATGTCTTCCAAAAGTCAATACCTTGCATTTTATGACATTAAAAGGTAGTTCATTTCTAACTGACCAGTCTTGTAAGGCATCGATGTCCAGGTGAATCTGTCTGAAATTTTCAGTTGTGCGTACATGTGTCCACAGCTTGATGTCATCCGCAAATAACAAGATTTTGCTGCTAACAGGTTTAGGTAAGTCGTTTACATAGATCAGGAAAGTAATTGGTCCAAGTACTGATCACTGCGGCACCTCACTCGTTACTGCAATAGGTCGTGACAAAGCAACATCAACCCTCACTCGAATGACACAGTGGTGGAGATCATCCTCAAACCATGCTAGTAATGAATCCTTGATTCCACATAGCTCAATCTTTTGTAGTAACAGACTGTGGTTGACACGATCGAATGCTTTCTGACATATCAAGATAACAAGCGTGTAATGTGAGACCTTGGTCTACAGCTTGTGTCCAGTCATCGAGGGCGAGCAGAAGGTTTGGAAAGCAAGAGTGTCTTTTACTGAAGCCGTGTTGTTCGACTGCGAGCAATCAATTACCCTCCTGATGTTTGATGACGCTGTTTCCTACGAGGCGCTCCATCAATTTAGATATCACCGGTAGTACTGTTACTGGTCGATAGTTGGATACTTTGGAACGATTTCCTCCTTTGTGGATGGGGGTAATGATGCTAATCTTCCTATCACAGGGGACAAAACTTTGGGTTAAAGAGAGGTTAAATAAGTAGGTGAGAGGCGTAGACAAATTATTAGCACAGATTTTAAGAATTAAGTAATTTCGTCAGCTCCGGGAGATTTTCACGTGTTGAGATTTAGCGATGTGCTGAGGACACTCTCCGAGGTAATAGTTGGTTGTTGTAAAACATTTTCGGGTGATATTCTGTGAGTTAATGGACAGATAACGGTGTTTCCTGGGCTGAAGACAGTGGAGAAGAAATGGGCTAGAACTTCAGCAGATTGCGATGCTGTGGTTGTTGTTACATCACGTGTCTCCCAACTCTCAACAGTGGTATCATGTCGATGAGCCCGCCATGCAGCATTTCACAAGGTCAACCATTTTCGTGTTTCGGCTTTTCAGCTTGAATGTATATCCATTTTTCACCTTTGGAACAGGATGAGAGAGCATTTTAACGGCAAATTTTAGTTCGTTTATCATCCAGTGCCACTGATCGTGCACGTTGTCGAACCTAAGAGCCGGATCTGTGGCGTTATTAAGCGCAGTTTTAAGTTGTGATAAGTCAATGTTTCTAATCACTTGTTGATGTCACTTGTTCTAATTGCCTGGCAAATATAATCAAACATAATAACTAAGTGGTCACTGAGTCCTATTGAAGCTTCGTAAGTGAGACTTTCAATCATGTGCTCTTCATTTGTCAGTATCAAGTCCAAGATAGACGGCGTATCAGTACCACGAAATCGGGTATTGTTGAAAATATGGTTGTAGAGTGGAATTTCTTCCAGCAACTGTTGATATAAAGCATCCTAAGAGTTTTCTGTATGAAATGAATTTTCCTTAAAGTTCGGCAGATTGAAATATCCGATCAGAAGAAGTCCGCCGCGGTATCGGTTAGCCGCTAAGCGTATATTTGCATGTAATGCTGAATTGTAGGCTTCTTCGGCTGAGGGCGAACGGTAAATCACACCACTATGCATTTTTCCCCTGGTGTTACATTCAGTGAACGCCATAATGTGTCTTGCATTTGTAAGTCGTTATCTGTGATCTCTTGGCAGAGCAGTCTCGGAATGTGGTAAAGCGCAACAAAACCTCCTCGAGTCAGGCGATCGCGACAAAGTAGAGACATACATTCAATGGCAAATTCATTGTCTGTTAAAGTCTAATGAAACCACTGGAACGGGGAATGTGGAATTTTAACCTGGGCGGTTTGCTTTGTGGTTAAATCGGCGTGTTGACTTTCCCGTTGAATGTAATCAAAACGCGGATGCAATCAAATGTCGGCGGTCCATTCGAATGTATGCTAACAGTGTTACGTGATTTGGACTATGAGAACGGCAACCGGGCCGATATTGCGCGTCTGTATCGTGGATCTCCCGCGAATTTTGTACGGTAAATCGTGCCTTGGGGAATCATCATAATGATTTACCTTTATTTGGTGGAATTTTATTCAGGTACTTCTTCCTGATTGTTAACATGTTATTTTACGTATTTTTCTCACCCACCCTAATCGTTCGTCTCCCGGTTAGTCACCATTCGTACCTAGTGTCAAATACGATGTACAAAATAGATATACCTGTTGTTGGTTTGATCAATAGCTCTATTGAACTTCTCATTTTGGCGAAATGGTTTTCTAGGTGTGACAGTCTACTCTTCAATTAATTAAGTTCTTTCTTTACAGTAAAGTCTTTAGTGTTTTGGCGGACGTAGTTATTCGAATGTCTACAGCGTGTACAAACGAAACAAACGGATGCGTGTTTCTCATCGGTAACAAGACTCAAGCAATCATCGGTTAAATTCTCGTCACATGACGCGTGTTGGTGGAACCCGCAGAAAGTACATTTAACTGAAAAATTATCAAGCTGCGTCTACCGTAGTCCGAGCAATAGTTTGGTAGAAGATGCTTTTTTGCAAATTAAGGTATTATCTCTTTTATACGTAGCACCACGTTTTGTAATCTTCATCGAATTTAATCTACCCGAAATAAACTGGGAGTACGAAACATCGCATGCTTCAGGAAACACGAACCATTTTCTGGACTGGCTACACTCTATGCACATCACCAACACATAAACGAACCAACAAGATTCCGAGAGGGCCAGTCTCCGTCTACTCTTGACCTAGTTATTTCGACTGCTGAAAGCGGTGTACAAATTTTGGTCTTACTGCCTCCACTAGGAAAAAGGGACCATGTAGTGTTAGCCTGCGAGTTACTTCTGTCATTTAGTAAACCCCCACTTAAAATGTCTCGAAGATTTCATAGGATCGACCCTGCTGCCCTATTACAGGCAGCAGCGCTACTCCCATGGCAAAACATTAACCATGTGGATGGGATTTGGGGGAAGATCAAGAAAAATATCCTTCAACTTCACGGTCGATTCGCTCCTCTCTTGCCCGTTCGCAAAAATGGTGAAACCTCAATAGTGGTCAGCCTCATCTCCCGTAGCGTACGTCACCGCGACGCAAATGGAGGCGTTATAAGCTCACTCCCTCATGTGGGACATGGGCCTGTTACAAAGAAGCGCGAAATATAGCTGTTTCCAAGATACTTGCAGCCAATATCTCTTTCGAAATGAGACCCGCTCAAGAGGCTCATACTCATCCGAAACGTTAATACAGCTACGTTCAATCTAAAGGGTCAACACGAAAAGGTGTAGTTTCCTTGAGAAGGAACGATGGCTCAGCCGTCATTGCAAGCACTGAAAGAGCTGAGTTGTTTTCCTTGCATTTTCAAGGCGTGCAACGCCGAGATTATAACTCGAGCGCCTCTGTGCCATCACTTTAAGTGTACTCGCTGATTGCCACCTCTGCACTGACGGTACAATCGAGGTTAACAATGTCGAGACTATATTGGCCAGCCTAGCTTACAACCAGTCGGCAGGGCCCGATAGCGTCCATCCACGAATGATCCGACTGATAGCTCCTATATTAGCTGTGCCGATCACAGAATTTTTCATATCATCCCTCAGTCAGGGTACCCTTTTGTTTGGACTGGAGAACAGCCGTTGTAGTGCCTATCCATAAAGGAGGAGCTTCTTGGCCGTCAAAAATTACCGCCCGGTTAACCACACTAGTATACAATGTAAGGTTATGGAAAGATTGATCCGCGATAAAATTTATGGATATCTAACCAAACACTCTCTTCTAAATGCCGCACAACACGACTTCCTAAAAGGTGGGTCATGTCTGACTAATTTGTTGAGCTTTCTAAACGAGGATACTAAAAGGATAAATGATGGTATAGCTGTAAATGTCTTCTACCTTGACTTTAGTAAGGCATTTGATTCAGTAAACCGTAGGCTCTTACTTCTCAAACTCTTAGCCATAGGAGTATCAGGAACCCTCCTGGGCTGGATTCGAGCATTCCTTAGCGACCGTTCCTTTACTGTCAGGCTAGATGATACTTACTCCGCAAGTGAGCATATAGCGGGTGGGGTTCCCCAGGGCTCAGTCATGGGGCCGTTGCTGTACCTCATCTTCATTGATGATCTAGCCAACCAACTGCGCTAACCCTGTTATATGTTTGCTGACGACGTTAAAATTGTCCGTAGGTCAGATAACTCCGAACTTATAAGTGACGTGGAACCTGTAACGGCATGGGCGGTTAAGTGGGACCTTACCCTTAACCTAGATAAGAGTCACTTGCTCTCCACACTGGTAGGCAACATGATTGTCTCTACGCACTTTGCTCACACGGAGTCCTTTAGGGTAAAATCTAATAAGAACCTAGGAATAGTATTCTCGCAAACTTTAAGTGGGCTGACCAATGTGCTCCTGCGGCTCGAAGCGACAGGAGGGATCTCCATCAACTACGTTCAGCCCTCACTTGCAGAAAAGCTGGGGTGGTATTGCACCTCGTGTAACTCACTTCTTGCAGAACTAATCATGGCAACTTCAGTAATTGCGTTCAAACATGGGCTGAACGAACGGTGGCAGGTGCTCTTCCCGGAGCATTACACTAAATTATACTAAATCCCTTCATATTTATGATCGAAAATCACAAAAATATTTGGAACATCTTTTTGAACACAGAAATGCTTTTTTCCATTCTTTTATTTTTTTGAAATAAACTGCTGTTAATCGTCTTCTCATTCAATTGGACATGCAACATGCATTAACTCTCTCACCTTAAGGTGATAAGACATCTCTCATCTTCCATTCAGTTCAGTTCAGTTTGCACAGGACACTATGTCGCTAACAAGCCAATCGAGCGTCCAGAATTTCTTTCGGTGGAAAGCTGCAAAGAAGCACCCACTACTGCCAAAAGTTTTATTATTTCTGTCTATTTAAAATCTTCGACGATCGCGATGCCAAGAGATTATCCGGGTTGTATTTATGAAGCACCCACGTTATACCCAATGCTGGAAAAAGAAAAAGCAGTTTCTTTCACCGGCACGGTGAGAGTGCAGATGAATAGAATCGTGTATAATAAATAAAAAACAGTGAACTCTAGCCCTCACTTTATTTACGGGATAACGCTAAAAAATGAAATACCTAAGCTTGTATAGCAATTAAGGAGAGCATTAAGGAAAAACTTACCCCATTTGCGGTCTTAACCATGCTCAAAACTGGAGACAGTACTGCAGGATATAAGTTCTTCTGGAAGAATGTTCCCGAAGTTTACAACCCTAAGGCTGGAAAAGTGTTTCCTGGAGTCTAGCCGACATCGCTTCTTATCAATTTTAGGTGAATGGCCCCAGGTGCCCAGCTCGGGGCTAAATGTAAAGAAGTAGTTCATTGGCACGCCACTCAAACCCTTCAAGTTCTTAAAGGATTCTATTAAGTCACATTTTAAACGACGGCGCCTAAGAAAGAAAAGATCGAGAGACATTAGGCGCGCAGCGTACGGTTACCCTCACTGACCCTCAATCATGCGATTTGCAACCCGCTGTACGCTATCAATGCGAAAGATGTCCTTTTTGTGGTGAGGACACCACGCTTGAACACAGTATTCGAGATGCAGCCAAACTAATGCCTTGTACAGTGGCATAAATACAACGGGTCTTCTGCTCGATAGCACTGGTTTCAGCCGAAAAATACCTCGCGTGCACGCTGAGCCGCAGCGGCACATTGGTCCTCCTATTTGAAGTCAGCCCTAACTAGTACTCCCAAATCATTAACACACTGTGTGGCGTCAACAATGAGGGAATTCCCCGCCACTTGGACCGAAATATTATCGGCCAGTGCTGACAAGAGTTGCCTCTCATTTAGGTTCAGTGGGAGATCCCACTGGTATGACTAGTTTATGACCCACTCAAGGTCGTGCAACAAGGTAACTTCATCCGTTGATCCGATGAATTTCACATCATCCGCAAAAATGAAGCATGGGCACTTCAATGCGGGAGACAAGTCATCGATGAAAATCAGGAATAGGAGAGGACCGAGGACTGACCCTTGGGGTACACCACTGATCACGTCGGTTTGATTCGACAGCGTAGATCCTACCCTAACTCGGAATGTCCTACCTGTAAGGAAGGCCTTTATCCAAGCAAGTAGACCACCCCGTATGACTTTTGCTGCTAGCTTAATCTCTAGAAGCCGGTGATTTACGGAATCGAAAGCCTTTATGAAGTCTAGGTAGAGGGCTTCGACAGGCTTCCTCTCATCCATCATTTTAGTGGCAGTATTGGGAAAACTAAGAACGTTAGTCAGGCAGGATCAACCCTTAAGAAATCCATGCTGAGTTACACTCAACAGAGAATGCCGACAAAGATGCTGACAGATTTTGTCACGCAGCAGTTTTTCCATTACTTTCGAGACGATGCTAGTCAGGCTGACCGATCTTCAGTTACCAACAGTTGATCTGCAACCACCCATGTGTATTGGCACGACTATGGCTTCCCTCAACTTACTGGGAACAACTCCTAGTTGCAGGCATGAATTAAATTCACAGTTACACGCCTGTGTTACTTACGAATTAATCCTGGTAGTGGCAAAAGTTTTCAAGCACACCTCCAAAAGAATCTGGGCACCGTTTCGACTTGGTCGAATATCGCCCGGTGATACTGATACTGATACTGAACGCTTACTGGATCTACACACGTGATAATTTGGTCTTCTAAATGGCGAATCATATTAATTGTGTTTTCAATCTCGAGGTGGTAAATGCTCTATTCAATATCTTTACAAAATCCTGGGTTTGTAGTAAGCTTTTTGTATTTTCAGACATGTGCAATATGAACTTCAACTTCAACTTGATACTGATATTGCCCCTCTACAAGGCAATAGTAAGGCCACATTTATAATACTGTATCCAGGCAAGACACGAACGGAAGCTGAATGTTTTCCATTTACGAAGCATGCGTAGTATCTTGAACATATCGTGGATGGACAGAGTGACTAACGCTGAAGTGCTTTCAAAAGCCGGTCTACAGAGCATGTTCACCCTATTACGTCAGCGCCGCCTGCGGTGGCTTGGTCATGTCTATAGAATGCAAAATGGTCGTATTCCCAAAGATCTACTCTACGGTGAGTTGCAATTAGGAAGTCGACCATTGGGCAGACCGCACTTGCGGTACAAAGATGTTTGCAAAAGAAAAATGAAAGCTCTTGACATTGACCCCGCAAGCTGGAAAGAACTTGCTCTTGACCGCTCACTTTGGAGGCATTGTGTAAAGCGTCGACTGCAAGCCGGGGAGGAGCAAATACAGCTCCTGGCTGCTGAACGCAGATCACGCCGCCGGCGTGCAACTGATGCAATACAACAGAGTTCTGACTATCGTTGCAAGCGCTGCAGGAGAGATTGTTCCTCCCGAATCGGACTGTTTAGTCATTCAAAAAGTTGCAAAACATGAAATTCATGCGATGTGATGTACATCCATGGTCGACATCGACCGACGGAGGCCAACAACATCCAGGCTTGGAAGCCGTATTACCAGGAGTATATCGTGCAGCTAGAAAAGGTGCAGAAGCTGGCCAGTCGCATGATCGAGGGGTTAGCATACACCAACTATGAAAATCGTCTATTAAAACTAAGACTTTTCTCACTTAGGAGGAGGCAACTTAGGGGGGATCTTATAGAGACCTTTGAGGTTGTCAAAGGACTAAGTTGTTTAGAATTCAATGACTTCTTTCGGTTCTCTCCTTTGGTTGGTACACGAGGACACAGTATTAAGCTAAGTAATCAGCACACCAGGCTCGAATCCAGAACGCCCTTCTTTAGCATCCGTATAGTGAACGCGTGGAACTCACTTCCCGCAGAACTAACCATGGCAACTTCAGTAATTGCGTTCAAAAATGGGCTTGACGAATGTTGACAGGTGCTCTTCCCGGAGCATTACCCATAAGACTAAATCCCTCCATACTTATGATAAAAAACACAAAAATATTCCAAGAAAACTTTGAAACACAAAAAGAGTCTCTTTTTCATTTTTTCGCTTATGCGAAAATAAACTGCTGTCCATCGTTTTTTCATTCGATTGGACATGCAACATGCATAACTCTCACCTTTCGGTGATGATGGCAGTCGATCTTCAGTTTGCAACTACAGACCTGTAAGCCTTACTAGTATCCTTTGCAAAACCCTAGAGAGACTTATTAGGGACAGGATCTGTCGCCACCTTGTCTCTGGTTCGTTACTAAACTCTGCTCAGCATGGTTTTCTAAAAGGGAAGTCTTGCCTAACGAACCTATTATGTTTTCTAAATGAGGTCACTAGGAGGCTAGATAAAGGCCACCAGGTCGAAGTTCTCTACTTGGACTTCTGCAAAGCCTTTGACTCGGTAAACCACAGGTTGCTTGCAATGAAGATTGGACAAATAGGTATCGATGGCCCTCTAAAGAACTGGATCACAAATTTCTTGAGCAATCGGTATTTTCGCGTTCGCATAGGCAATATGTATTCCGCGAAAGCAGGAGTTGTTAGTGGAGTCCCGCAGGGTTCAGTACTAGGCCCACTACTCTTTCTTATCTTCATCGATGATTTGGCATCCTCGCTTAAGTGTCCCTGCTATATGTTTGCAGACGATGTCAAGTTTATCGGATCGCTGAACGAACAGGATCTTTTTGAGGATATAGAAAAGGTCATCAAGTGGTCTTCCACGTGGGATCTACCAATCAACTTCTCCAAAAGCTATCTTCTGTCCAAAGCTGAAACGAAGCTGCAGGTTGCTGGACCTGATAACATACTGGAGATAACTGGGGTATCAAAAGTCCGGGACTTAGGTATTGCGGTTTCAGCGGACTTTAAATGGGCTGATCAATGTGCAGCTGCTGCACAACGCGCTAGGAACCAGCTCTTTCGCCTCCGATCAGTTTTATCCTGCAGGTCCCCGGAGGTTTTCATTCCATTGTATAAAGCGATAGTGAGACCTCATCTCGAGTATTGCGTTCAAGCTTGGTCTCCTTACTTGGAAAAGGACATTGCCACGCTTGAAGGTGTTCAGCGCCTAGCTACTCGTATGATTAAAGGGCAATCTGGGAAGTCATATGAACAACGACTTTTGAGTCTAGATCTCTTCTCGCTAAAAAGAAGGCGACTACGTGGGGATCTGATCGAGACCTTTAAAATCGTTAGAGGCTTTAGTTCTATTGATCCGGCTGATATGTATGCTCTTGCGCCAGTGGTAGGTACTCGAGGCCATTCACTGGAACTGGCAAAACAACATGTCAGGTCTAATGCACGTAAGCACTTCTTTAGCGAAAGGGTAGTGAATCATTGGAACTGTCTGCCCGAAGAGGTAGTTTGTTCTACTTCAGTAACGTGCTTCAAAGATAGACTAGACTCGATCTGGCGCTCTGTGTTTCCAAATTTTTATCCCTAATTTTATAGTTGTTCTTCAATTTGTCGTTGGAACGCACTAATGCCTCTCCTCACCTGTTGGGTGAGGGAGTTTTTCTGTTGCATTCCAGCCAAAGTCATATCAGAAGAATATTGAACCTACTATTCGAAGTGGTGGACGCTCTTTTGGATTACCACCGGAAGTATTCTGGACGCTCGATTGGCGACTGCCACATATCGTCCTGTGCTAACTGAACTGAACTGAACTGAACTGAGACATCTCCCATCTTCCATTCACAGTTTCACACGCCTGTGTTACTTACGAATCAATCCTGGTAGTGGTGGGTGTTTTCAAGCGCACCTCCGAAAGAATCTGGGCACTCGTTTCGACTTGGTCGACTGTCGCCCTGTGATACTGATACTGATAATGATACTGCGTCAATTAATTTTATTATGACCTTGTGCGTAATATAAAATAGGGTGAATATCAGTTTGTGTTTTCGGGGCCGAATTCAAACTATTTTTATTCAGTAATTTTGTGTTTTCAAAGACGTTTTGATATTTTTTGAATTTTAAGGGGTTTTTGGAAAT
The DNA here is from genome assembly GCA_013407085.1 of Atriophallophorus winterbourni. Classification (NCBI taxonomy): domain Eukaryota; kingdom Metazoa; phylum Platyhelminthes; class Trematoda; order Plagiorchiida; family Microphallidae; genus Atriophallophorus; species Atriophallophorus winterbourni. The sequence continues at coordinate 13,450 of JACCGJ010009395.1, read as the reverse complement.
CCATCAAAACTTTTCAACCTAATGTTTTCACATTCAAACTTCAATAAAATATTAATGACGCTTTGAGGTATCTGCAGCGGACACAGATCGAAAACGACAGCCGTTTAAATTGATTGATGTTATTTTAAAAGTCTAAAAATCTATGAAATTAAAAAAATTCGTAGAACTGCATTCATAATTAAACACACTTGATTTATCACTGCAAGCAATATATTTCGACCCATTACGTACAATATCCTGTGGTTATTTTTCAGCTTGCAGCTATTTTTGCCACAATAAACTATTGACTATTGATATAGATGGTGCATCTAATTTCTTGCATTCAATTATGGGAACTACGTGTGATTATGTTCTATCGGTGAATCACCTGAATATGTATTATATTTACTTTTTGGTGGTAACCAACAAGTATTTTTATCTTATCAATGTTACATCATAGTGAAAGTGGGATGCATCAATTCTTAGTTAAACTCCGTACGCAATAGATTTCGATATCTCTCGTCCGCTTATGTGTAGTGAACATTGGGTTAACATTTTTTACTTAAAAGTGAGCAGAAAAGACGAAGAAAGTCTTGAAAAAATCCTTTAATTCGTATACTCATTAAGTCGTTTGATGTCAAACTCGCAAAGGAAGCGTTCCTCATATCTCGTGTATAAATTTCTATCTTTCCGATAGGCTGTCTCGTTCACGGATTTGCTATTCGGTGCAAGTTCTGGTCCAAATTATAAATTACAGAACGTTCAAGATAATCTATGGCTCATATATCAGGCTTCTTTTTAAATACGGTCCACCAGCCTGCTACACATTAGCAAAAGTTGATAAAGCTATTCTCGATAAAGTTCAGCGGAGAGCACCGAAAATGGTGAAATGTCTCTATTTTCTCACTTATAAGGATCGTCTTGACAAATTGCGTCTGTATCCGTTGGAGCATATACCTAAACGCTTTGACCTCGTTACACGCCGAATTATTCTGGGATCTTACGGGTCGAATTTACAAGAGTTCTTCCCATTGACAGAAGATAGAAGAACTCGTGTCACAGCCCGAAGTTGAATATATATATATATATATATATATATATATATATATATATGTGTGTGTGTGTAATGTGTAATAGCTACACACTGAACCAAACATCAAATTCATTTTTTTCAACATTGTCAGGATGAGCTTTCAAATCTTCAGACGAACTTTAAACAAAACGCTCACAGTTGCAAATCGTAAACACGCTTTTCAGTTACCAAAAGGGTTTGCTGTTTTAGAAAATTCACTTTTATACATGGTTATCCAGGTCAAGGAATAGAGTTATCATATGTTTAATGTTTTGAATCTCAGTGTAAAATGAACTTCCTGCTTCTTTGGCAAACAAACGTTTGCATATTAATAATTTCTCTCTAAGCTAAATAATCTCCGAGAATCCATCATACTTATGGGATCTACCATTTCTCTGTTGTACGCTCCGTTTTTGTTTCCGACCCTAGGTATCATGGCCACAACTTCTATTTTCACACAAACTGTTGATACGTTTGCATTGATTTTTGATTGTTATGCCCCCAGTAAATTTTGTGAACCGCTATTGTTTTGATTTTCCTCTGTAATCGAAAGTTATGCAGAAATAGAAACCGAAAATGGCCGAAAAAGTAATGTTTGTGCTTATAACTTCCTGAAGAATTTAACCTGAAACTGGAAAAAACTCAATAATTATGCTCAGTATCTACTATGGACAGTGCCCGGAATCGGTCCTTTGAGATTGGTTTTAAGGAGTTCCTTTAGTCAGTGGGTAGTATCCGGTTTACAGGTTCCGCAATCGAATGCAGTTCACGGTGTGTAAGATATTTGTGTGATTTTTCTGAGAGAACTTCAGTTGTTGTCTCCATCTGAGTTTAGGTTAAGTGCGAGCGCTTTCAGCAACGCAGCAAATCGAGTATTAAATTATTTGTTTGAAATCAGTCTTCCATGAGCTATGTCGTTAAATTGTATTCGATGCCGGCCTGATCGTTATGGCACCACATATAACATTCATAATTTCGGACTATGGTTCTTCAGTTCTCAATTGACAAATTTAGAGATCTCTCTTATTATCTGTATGAACTTACTAACAGTTTGATCAACATTTTCTCTAAATAGTAGAGAGGAGGATGCCGGGAAATTCCGTTCCAAAATGGATCACACGAATAACTGATTCTGGTGGTAAATACTCGATATCAACCCAGATACTCACGCGACGGTAAATGTAGTAATGTATTTAATTTTTCAGGACCCACGATGCTGCCTAATTCTATTAATTATGTTCCTAGCTAGTAAAAACACTAGTAACATACATATATCCACGTTGATTGTAAAAGTTTATATTAAACAGAAACCAGGAAATTGGGCTGCAGTAAAAATATAATCTTACTTTAATGATGCGCAGGTAAAACGCATTCGTGCCAATCATATATGTCGACGTTCTAACAGACTCATTGTCTAAATATACGAAATGAACTAAAACGCTTTCAGAATTTTTTGTCACAAATGTATTGATTCAGGGTTTGCTCAGGCTAAAATGGAAATATGATATAATGGGCATTTACGGGTTACATACTTGCAAATTTCCTATATCAGACTTTTGCTGGCCTCGGCAACAGGCAGACTATGCTCGCACACTTTATAGCCTCGATGTTGCTGTTTGTCGGAGACATGTGCATAACTCTAGCTCAGTTACCCGATTGTCTAACCCTTCGAACTTACGCAAGTCACACTATCTACGCCTGTCCACTGATGACGATGTTATGGTATCTGTTCAAGCTAGAGTCGGAATCGTTTTGCGTGAGAGAGCTGAGGTCGCATTGTTAGACTGGATCTCAGTCGACAGTCGCCTCTGTGCAGTAAGACTACAGGGTTCGTCTAAGAAACGCCGATTTCGCAATCAATCCTGCAACCTGTTTGTGATTGCCGCCTATGCACCGAATAATTGTACCTCTAAAGTTGCCACGGATGAGTTTTATGGAAGATTAAAAGAACTCATTAGACTTACATCGAGAAGAGAAGAAAAAGAGAAAAATAAAAAGGATGTGTGTGGGTTTCATACGGACATCCCGATCCATTTCGGGATACTTTGGGATACTTAATTTACGTACATTATGTGGTACATAATAGAAAAAGATGTTCACAGTCTTCGATGCCGCTATCAGTAACACTTTGAATTAGCTGGAGACATGAACGCACGTGTAGGCCGTCTATCTTTAATAAAGCATTTCGTGTGTGTAAGGTTTGGTCTCGATTGTCATCATAATGAGAACGGCAAAGGTTGCATATCTTGTGCCCAGAGCACAGACTCTTCCTTGCCAGCACTAACTTCCGCCATTCGAAGCGTCACTGCTCCACCTGGAAATCTCCATTTGCGCCCTCGTTCACGCACATTGACCATATTGCTATCAGCTATTCGTATATGGTATGGTCTGAAAGCACAAGCCTGATCCAAGCAAAGTGCCGCACAGTCAGAGACTGCACGTGGGCTAAGATAATGTCAGGTTGCCCAGGCCTAGTCAGATATGAGGGGAAATAGAAATAGTAGTGAGACTCCAGCGTGTTTCAGCATGGAGCTCACTTCCGTTGGCCAATCAATTTAGCACGATGTTAGCCGTACAGCACAGAAATGCTGCACGATTGCACATTAGCTATTCGTAACGAGGGAGTGTGCAATATTGCCTTTTATACTGGGACACCTTTCTTAAGTCAGATCATGCGTTAGTCTGTGCTAACCTCTCGATGCGTTTTGGCGGGAAACGTAGAAACTTTGCAAGGCCGTTTAATGTTGCCAGGCTTAATGATCTCCCGGTTCTCAGGGAGTTTCAGGCCAATTTGAGTTAGCATCTTTCTGTAGTTCCCAAATATATTATCGATGAACAATGGAGTGGGATACAAACCTCCTTAGAATCAGTCGCGTTGGATGGTTGTGGGCTAACTTCCCGTGTAGCTCAACGCTGGCTTTTTCGAATTCTCTCCAACTAATCGACCAACGTCGGTTGCTTTCTGTTGATAGCATGCACGATGCGTCACGAAGGCTTATTAAAATTAATCTGGTTGCCAGTTTGAGAACCGACAGGGAAAGTTGGTGGAGTTCTAATGCTGCGGATGTGAAATCCACGGCAGCTGTAGGAAATTTCAGAAAATTGTTCCAACTCATTAGAATTACTGAAAGCCGGCGACCAGGCATCAGTGAGCTGATACGTGAATTAGATGGTTTGCCAGTTTTTAACATGCACTTGCGCATGGAGCGATGGGCAGAACATTCTGAGTCACAGTTTAACTGACCTTCTGCACCCACTGATTTCCAGGATACCGAACACTGTACCCCATGGTCGATTTCTCTCGACGCTCCCACTCAATCAGAGATTTACGATGTACTCCGGAGCCTTTAGTGTCCTCGGGCATCAAACGCTGATGCCTTGGTACCGTCATTGTTCAAATATGGCCGTTCCGCTCTAGTTTACAAACTCAGTATCTCAGCCTACGCGCAATCTCTGGCTGCGCGGCACTTTGCCTGGTTCAGGTTTGTGCTTTCAGACCACACACACATCATCACCGGTCGAGTACCAAACATGAAGAGCACATCCCCGAGATGGAAATTGGGTTTCGTGCCGGTCGTGGCTGCATAGATCAAATCTTCACGCTCTGTCAGTTACTGGAGCAACGCCACGCATTTCGTAGGCCAAATATCTTGGTGTTTCTTGATATCCGTGAGGTATTCGATTTAATTAATAGCAAAATTCTTTGGAACTGTCTGCTGAGACATGGAGTGCCCGAGAAGTATGTTTGGATATTGAAATCATTATATTGCCAAACTTCGGGCAGGGTTCGAGCGTACTGACAATTGTCGTTCTCGTTCACTATATCTAGCAGGGTGTGGGGTGCCGTTCTTTTTTACCTTCGCGATGTCCTAAGGAAAGCTTTAGCTGGTCTGGTGGGTGCGAGTTTTGAACTTCTGCCTATATATATTTACACAATCATTTAAAAATGAAACAGTGCCACCCGGCAATGCACGAGAAAAAGAAAGAAAGAAAAAAGTACAATATGAGGGGGAATTTTTTTGTCCATTGTTCCACATGTCGATTTTTTCAATTTTTTTTTACAAAGTTGAGGGGGGAACACAAAATAGAATGCACTCTCTCCACTGTTGCCGGTTCTCAGCCATCGTCGACAGCGTGTCAAGCCACAGACACTCACTATCCCTTGGACCCCACCCAGGAAGCCGCGTTCGTCCGACCCGAGCTAAACCCGACGTCAAGCGTTTTAAGGCCTTCTTCCAGGTCAGCGGTTGTCCACCTGAACACCGCCGCCAGCCTGGGCCAACCGACACACGCAGCGCGCGGAAGGGTAGGCGCTCAGGCTTCATTCTCAAGACATGCCCTAGCCAGCGGAGACGGGAACGGTCGATCAGGTCTCGTAGCATCAGGCTGTCCCCACCTAGAACACGGTGCCTCACTTCAACGTTGCTAGTGCGGTGTTGCCACCACACTCGTGCAAGCCTCCGTAAACATCGATGTTCAAACACCTCCAAGCGCCGGAGCTCCTCTGCGCGTACTGCCCAGCTCTCGCACCCGTAAAGCAAGACCGACCTGACTGAGGCCAGGTAAACTCTCCCCTTGAGTCTCAAACTCACGTCAGACCGCTTCCAGAGATGACCTAGACTAGTGAACGCGAAGCGAGCTCTCGCAATGCGAGAGCCGATCTCACTTTCCAGCCCTCCTCCCGCCGTGATGCAGCTACCAAGATAGGTGAACTGTTCCACACAGTCCAGACTGAGGTCATCGACCGTCAGAGTGGGCTGCAACCCCTCCCAATCTTGAAGAAGAACCTTACACTTAGTTGGAGCTAAGTGCAATCCGTACCTAGACGCCTCCAATGCTAGCTGGTTCAGGGCATTCTGTAGGAACACCGGATCATCACCAAGCAAAGCAATGTCATCGGCATAATCAAGGTCAGTGACACGGTTACCTGGAAGTAGCTCGATCCCACCCTCAGTGAAGCTACGGAGAGCATTCTGGAGGACATCCTCGATCGCAAAGTTGAACAAGAATGGGGACAGCGGACAGCCCTGGCGCAGGCCACTGGTTGTGAGGAAAGCCGGCGATAGGCTGCCATAGAGCCTGACCCTCCCAGATGAATAAGAATAGAGCTTCTTTAAGATGGCGACATACTTAGGAGGGATGCCACTCCTAAGCAAGCAGTTCTGCCTGGTGAGAGAGTTACCGATCTAGAGTATGCGGATGACATCGCACTTCTGGGAGATGACCCTCATATAATGCAACAACCCCTTGACCGCCTGGCACTTGAAGCTTCAAGATATTGCATGTGCTTTGCGCATAACAAGTGTGAAACACGTATCCAGGACTGGAGCGGCTCTCTTCCAAATGTTACTGTGTGCTATGTCCATCTTGAAGTGGTCGACAGCTTTGTTTACCTTAGTAGTTGTATCTCTGCTGACGGTTCTGCCGGGACGAGATCTCACAACGTGTTAGCAATGCGGGTGTAGTGTTTGCTAACCTTCGCCACCTGTGGCGTCGACGCGATGTTTCACTCCATACTAAAGGCCGAGTGTACAACGCGGTGGTGCGTGCTGCACTACTTTATGGCTACGAATCCTGGTCTATCTGAGCGAAAGATGTCCGTCGGCTTTCTGTTTTTGACACCCGTTGTCTGGGTAGTATTGCTCGCATTCGGTGGCAGCATCGCGTTACAAATATAGATGTCTGCAAGCGGGTGTTAGGACCATGTGGCCACGGACTGAGTGAAAGGCTGATGCTTGCTAGTTTGCGATGGTTGGGACATGTTTTAATAATGCCTCCTCACTGTTTACCATACCCAGTCTTATTCGCAGAGCCTGGTCAAACCTAGGAGAAACCACCAGGTGGCCAGTCCATGACATGATGTGTTGGGATGAAGAAGCTCACCCTAACGCTAGGCTCAGTTGGGCGTATTCGTTTGCTTGGGTGGGGTCCAAAAAGATCCACCTAGTAGTTTGCTGGAAACCTTACGAGGAATGGCTGCAAACCGAAGTCAGTGGCGCCAGTGTATTTTGTTATGTGTCCTAATCTTTTATATTATATTATTGTATATTATTGTTATATTAAGTTTGATGAACAAAAAGCAACACAAAATCGCATGCAGTGAGGCTGCAAAAACAAGCTACTTTTTGCGCATTTGCTTTCGCATATTCCCTTTGGCTGATTTTCATTTTTCACGCGCTTGCTTATCTGCTTATCCTGCTTCATATTGCTTAGCACTTTGTCTGACCCCGGACTTGTGCTTCATGATGATGATGATATCATGTAAAAATTGTGGAATGTCTGTCCCATTGAGTTATCTTGATGATATCTCTTATGAAATCCATTCGAAATGTGCACGCATCGCCATCTCTATTGGTCTCCGTAGGATTTCACACTAAAATCTTAGCCATCTTGGTCGCTCCACTCTTAATTGCACCTTGGTTTGGAACTGGGCAGCTTAGCATCATCTTAGCTCGTGTGGCATCTATGGCTTTGCAAAACATTACCTAACTCTTAGTTTGTTGTTTGTCACACGCACCATTGTGTTTGTTTAAATATCCAAACCATTAATTGTTTGACAGAAGACTTTGTAGAAACAATGATCTTTGTTGCTAACTGTATAATATCGTAAACATTACAAGTTATTCCTGAACACTATCAATTCAACCTCGTTTTTGCCAAAACTTACTGCGTGCTGTTAGTCTTGAATTTCAGCAAGTCTGTGCTTCATGTCCTTAAATCTCTTCCAGTTTCAGTCTAGCTTATCGCCTGAAACTTGGTCGGGTGTCATAGATGTAATTTGATGAAGAGGATCCAGCTTTGCTATTTCGTAGCCACGTTATTCGTTACCTTTTGAAGCTTAATGATCTTGTGCACAATTTCAAGTTATCGCTAAAAGAAGGCGATCTTGATTCGGTTTACGTGCAACTTTGATGCGGTTCATTCATTAAAAACTGTGTGGTTTCTCATAAGTATGGATTACAACAATGCCATTTGGTTAATCTTGTGATGAAAGTCCTACCTCATTCAGAACTCGTGCTTCACAGCAATAATTCACTGTAAATTTCTTGTGCTTAAGTTTATTTATTACATTTTGGTTGGCAAGACGATTTAAGGCTTCGCTGTTATCCGATAAGGCTATTTCTAATGGTTGAATTATTGCTTTTACCCAGTGTTCAGACGAGATCAAATGCCATCCCCATTATCCATCTGACAAAAACTGTCTTCTCGTTTTTTTACTTTCGAATATGTCCCATGGTTGCCTTCGAGCGGTCTGACATATGTGGTATCTCAAATTTCGCTTGGATATCGTCCTAGAACTTTCTATGTTTGCAAATAAACTCCAAATTAAGTAGCGGTCCCTGAACTACTTGTAACTTTTCAACTTTGTCGGTACGTGGTACGGGAGCAAACATTTTTCAGACATCACGATATTATTTTACAACTATTTATATACATTCGAAAATTCCCCGTATTTCAATTATAATATTTCAATTGGTTTGTTTTTAGCTTTCACCTGAATTTCTTCATGGATATAAACGAATCGTCAATATACGAGTCCGATTATGAGTTCGAAAGTGAACTTAGTCCTTCTACTGAGAGCTCTAGCGGTTCTATACCCACCCGTACCCTCGATTCTGGCCTAAGTTCGGGAACATGGACAACATCGGACACAGGCTGGTCATCTGACGCTAATAATTTCGATACTGGAGCACTCGATTCCACAGATTCTACCTATTGCATTCAAAACCAGACTCATTTAATCTCTCATGCTGTTCAGTATTTGTGTTTTCAAGATATCCCAACGCTTCTCGGCTCTTCAGCATATCTTTTTCATCTATGTCGGACTGGACACAGTGAAGCATTAATCGAATTCTGTCCAGAGCTCCTTTCTCACATGCTTCCCGCTATACGGTTCTCTTGTAGTAAATTTCCTGATATTGCCCACTTTCTGAGTGGCATCATGCACTATATCTGTTATACCGAATGTGGTGCTGACCTTATTCTATCGACAATGGGCGTTGAAATTGTGTCCATTTTTCTCGCGTCTACTGTGGAATCTGTACTTTTCTACACCTTGACTGCGTTGCATAGTTTGTTAATCATGCATAAACGAGCGGCAGATGTTTTCCGAAATTCAAAAATAACCTCACTTCTCGTCGGTTTACTCAAAACTCCTTTACCGACGGAGGGAGAACATTGTGAAAAGATATTACCGGAAGCTACCAACCCGAAATTTCTCGCTATTCTCTGCGACAGTTTGCATATCCTGGCCTATGGGCACGAGAAAACAAAATGTACATTTCTAGAACTTGACGCGGTTCGTTATCTGATAAGATTACTTTGTTTCACGCATCATGAGAAACTACTTTGGACCGCGTTGCGACTTTTGCGTGTGCTGTCCGCGTACATGCCGATTAAACTGGAAGTCGTCTCGCGTGATCCAGCCATGGTATTCCTCACTCACTGTTTAAGTGTCGGATCCTTCCGGGTAACTGCGAGTGCCATGTGGACCTTGAGGAATTTGTCTGATGTTATCATCGATAAACTCACATCAAGCGAAGTGAACGCTGTCGCGAATCTCGTAATTACGCAATTGAAAAATTCGTTGGATTTCTTGGATTCACCGTCTAGCTTCTTGCATTCTGCTGCTGATTACCAAGATCGTCTTAACCTATGCCGGTGCGTTTTGGATATTATCGGTAACCTAACTTGTGGAAATGTCGGAGTCAAGAATCATCTGGTCAATGTGAGTTGATTCAATCATACACGCTTGCGTTCATTCTTTTGTGTGAGGTAATATTTCTCAAAGATTGTTTGCTTAAACCTCACATTCACCATCGGTATATATGTATAACTTCTCAAAGTGTTATATACTCAGCGCTACGGCTATAACATTCTAAGCATCGGAAAATAATCATTTGTGGTTAAGGAAAATTTAAAAAAGATCTCCGTTTTGTATTATTGATCACCTTTCTCGAATAACAAATTGGCGGCATAACTAGGTAAATCTATTTCGAGCTGTACTGATCTAACTAGACTGAGATCAACTCTCAAATATGCTTTAAAAGTTCTTCGAAAACAATTTTTGGCCAATAAGGTTTTCTTAAACCTTTTTGTTGTTCATTTTCAAGTTGGCGACGAGATTAACTCGACCACCCTGCGTATAGCACTAATTTAGGCGTCTGCGTTCGCATCGCGCAAGCCATGTCGCCAGCTTAGTCGGCACATAAAAGCTTTGCGTGGTAAATAGATCTTCAGAATTTTACGACCGTCTCCCATGACTCGATGCACCATTAATGACTAAAATCACATTCATCAATTGAACATTCTCTCAATGCATTACGGTCCCAATCTGTTAATCCACGCAAGTGACATCCAATTATGTGGAATACTTTAGATTAACCAACAATAAATAAAGTACTGCATCACTGTGCGTGTTAATTCTTGGTAACTGCAATTCAAGCATGATTACGCTTAGTAATGTAATTAGAACTGTGAAATTAACAAGCTACACGCTTCATAAATTAAATCGCATACAAATTGCACCTATCTCCCTGGCCCGCAAATAGCAAGCAAGGCATTGGTAATCACTTGAGGACAGCACCTTAGTTCCATAATACAATAAGAAGGCTTGATATTTTTCGGCATCATGGTATTATCTTTTTAATCACTCCACGCTCTGAAGCAATCTGTTTCCCAGTTTCTACTACAAGACTACTTACCGTTTAAGTATTCCTTCTGAAGAGCAGCATACTCCGTTCATTTTCTCACTATATCTCTTCCATTTTCACTAAGCTCTTCAATCGATCTCATCTTTACGATGTTCAAATAAGTCTAACCAGCTAATTTGTTTGAATAAATCTTTTGATGTTTTACCATCCTCAGCTCAACTGCATTGGTTTAATTCTCAAAGTCTCACATTTGGCTTCAAGTAAGATGGAGCGTCGGAAGCAACGAGACCGCAGCCCCTCTGTGCATCACCTTCAGGCTACCAAGAAATCAACTCAGACTTATCAGCTCAGTCACTCGAGCAATTTCGTTCACCTTAATACACCGTCTATTGATCCTACCACGCAAAGCCTACTGCCCCATCCAGCCACTCGTGGTCTTCATGACAGTCATCAGCGTTCTTTGGATCATTTGATGTCCCACGCTTGTTCCAATCCGGTGACATTTTCAGCACCGTTCAATCGAAACGACATCATGCCAGTTGAAAGTATCGATTTGTTGGATGCGGCGTTTCGATGTTTATCGCATTTGAGTACTGGCCAACGACAAGCCGACAACGTGCTCACTTGTTTTATGCATCAGCGATGTTCTCATCAAATTATTTTGGATACGGTCGAACGTGTTGTGATCCCCTTGTTAACACAAAACCCCTACTTTTCGCGTTCCATTCCCCAAAAGCAACTGCAGAAAAATTTGTGCGACACGGGTGTTTCACGAGCCCTTCATTTGCTCAAATCGTGGTGCACTTTTTTGAATAACATGTCCAGCATATTTTTAGACAAAAGCTTCTGCCGTTTGCGAAAGAACCGAGAAGGGAAAAAGTCGCGAGGAATGAAGCTTTGTCCAACAACCTTCCTGTCTCACCTCAGGCGTAACTTACGCTTGATTTTCGAGCGTCTGAGTCGGTTGATTGAATTGGTGAGTTCATTTTTCCTACATGTGCATGGTTTTCACTTTTATTTTTGGCAATTCTAATTGCTTTTCAAGTTGTTCATATACATTATCGTTCGATATCTTAATAATTTTTTACCATGCTTATCGTACACTGTTTGTTCACAATGCTCAATTTGTAATAATAGTTATCGTCGTTTGGTAGGGTTTTAATCATATACATTTTTTGTACAATCTCGCACTTATGCATATAATCATTATGGCATCGAGACACGACGGATTTGCTTGAGTTAGACGTAAAATCACCTCAAGTAGATTATGCCACATATTTCTTGTTTTTGTACCACTTTCATGGCGAAACTTTTCTGTTTTATATGTTTTTATGTTATTTTCGTCATGGCTATTTGGTGGCTCACAAGTTCTCTTTACACTCAATGGTCTACACCGATTTGGCTCACATGATACTTGCTTTTCGGCCTGTTGTATTTCAATCTAATTTAAATAGACAGTAATACTTTATTACGTTTGCAAGTACCGAATTCTTAACTGTCATACAAACATATAAGAAGCATAAAAAGCTACCAAATTTCTAAAGAGGTAGCACCGGCACACTCAGATGTGGTGCATACGAACGAAATGCAATTAAGCACGTTGTTGCACATCCCCAAGCCCGAAACACGCGCAGCGATATACTGGGTCAACACGTTCTAATTATGCGGTAGCAATGTTTCAATATCCAGCAGGAATACGCCCGTCTTCTCCGCTATGTGTAACGTTTATTACTTTAATTGGGTTCTAAAACGGTACGTTTAATTCCATGACTTTTGAAAAGTACGCTTCATGTATCGTAATTTCGATACAGTTTCATCTGCTACGAACCCTTGTTGCTGCTATATTGATTCAGAAAATGCACAATCACAAAGAAATTTTTGTGTACGTGCACACAAGTTATGACACTGGGGAAGAATACGCATTGTTATGAACGAAAATGTTCATTTGGATGCATTTCCATCGCACGCGCACATACCACGACCGGTTTGATGCTTTTTGCACTCATCAGTAATATCAGGATTCACATGCGCTTAAAACTTTTGAAAAATGGAAAACAAGTTGCGCTTGTATGCCACGGTTGGATAAAGTTGGTACGACCAACTTGTTCAATCATTAGTGCCCAAGCGCATGTAGATAGGGTTTAAACTCATGATCATGAACAAACACGCTCATTTACATGCATTTACATCCGGTCACTTAATCGTCAGACACTTAATCACCAGACATGTAACCCCCAAGTTCATCCGCAGTCACTTAATCCCCAGTTTGATAACTTCTGATTTTAAGAACGTCAATCTTTCCGTAGTTGAGTATCGCTGAATTGTTCGAGATGTCATACCATGCAACGAAAAATAAGTGAACTAGAAATGAGAGCAAATAATAAGCAGACGATGATTTACGAATCATGATTGCCATTGAATGATGCATTACAGTCACTCTTTTCTTGCCAACATCCCACCATGTGAACATTTCTTAACGGTTTGCGAAAGGATTGCCGACAGCATACGGTCTCAGTTCTTCAAGCAAGTGCTGGGGTTCATATCAAACAGAAGAAGAAGTATGCTGAGAAGTTATCAAACTGACTGACTGAAGATTAAGTGACTGGGGAGGAAGTGACCTGGGGGTTAAATGTCTGGGGATCAAATGTCTGGTGGTTAAGTGTCTAGGGATTAAGTGTCGACGATTAGGTGTAAGTAAACCTTTACATCATGCATCCATCCGTTTATAATAAATTACTTTGCTCAC
>JACCGJ010009392.1:0-10330 GCA_013407085.1 Atriophallophorus winterbourni | reverse complement strand
CCTTATCCAACAGTGGCATACAAGCTCTCCTTGCTTACCATTCTTCCACTGTTTCAAGCGCATGCGGATCCTGATCTTACTGTCCCTACCTGATGAGTGCAAACAGCACGAAACCGGTCGTGGGGTGTGAATGACGGAAAAGCATGCAAATGAATATTTTGTTTCATGGTTATGGGTTTTAACCCATTTAACATGTGTTTCGACACATGCTTTGAACAGGTTCGTCGTACGAGCCTTATCCAACAGTGGCATACAAGCGCTCCTTGTTTACCATTCCTCCACTGTTTCAAGCGCATGCGGATCCTGATCTTACTGTCCCTACCTGATGGGTGCAAACAGCACGAAACCGGTCGTGGGGTGTGAATGACGGAAAAGCATGCAAATGAATATTTTGTTTCATGGTTATGGGTTTAACCCCATTTAACATGTGTTTCGACACATGCTTTGAACAGGTTCGTCGTACGCGCCTTATCCAACAGTGGCATACAAGCGCTCCTTGTTTACCATTCCTCCACTGTTTCAAGCGCATGCGGATCCTGATCTTACGGGCCCTACCTGATGAGTGCAAACAGCACGAAACCGGTCGTGGGGTGTGAATGACGGAAAAGCATGCAAATGAATATTTTGTTTCATGGTTATGGGTTTAACCCCATTTAACATGTGTTTGGACACATGCTTTTGAACAGGTTGGTCGTACCAGCCTTATCCAACAGTGGCATACAAGCGCTAACTCCTTGTGTACCATTCCTCCACGTTTTCAAGCGCATGCTGATCCTGAATCTTACTGTCCCTACCTGATATTGGCAAACAAGCACGAAACGGTCGTGGGGTGTGGAATGACGGAAAAGCAATGCAATGAATATTTTGTTTCATGTTTTTATGGGTTTACCCCATTTAACATGTGTTCGACCCTCATGCTTTGACAGGTTCGTCGACTAGCCTATCCAACAGTGGCATACAAGCGCTCCTTGTTTACCATTCTTCCACTGTTTCAAGCGCATGCGGATCCTGATCTTACTGTCCCTACCTGATGAGTGCAAACAGCACGAAACCGGTCGTGGGGTGTGAATGACGGAAACGCATGCAAATGAATATTTTGTTTCATGGTTATGGGTTTAACCCCATTTAACATGTGTGTTGACACATGCTTTGAACAGGTTCGTCGTACGAGCCTTTTCCAACAGTGGCATACAAGCGCTCCTTGTTTACCATTCCTCCACTGTTTCAAGCGCATGCGGATCCGGATCTTACTGTCCCTACCTGATGAGTGCAAACAGCACGAAACCGGTCGTGGGGTGTGAATGACGGAAAAGCATGCAAATGAATGTTTTGTTTCATGGTTATGGGTATAACCCCATTTATCATGTGTTTGGACACATGCTTTGAACAGGTTCTTCGTACGAGCCTTATCCAACAGTGGCATACAAGCGCTCCTTGTTTACCATTCCTCCACTGTTTTAAGCGCATGCGGATCCTGATCATACTGTTCCTACCTGATGAGTGCAAATAGCACGAAACCGGTCGTGGGGTGTGAATGACGGAAAAGCATGCAAATGAATATTTTGTTTCATGGTTATGGGTTTAACCCCATTTACATGTGTTTCGACACATGCATTGAACAGGTTCTTCGTACGAGCCTTATCCAACAGTGGCATACAAGCGCTCCTTGTTTACCATTCCTCCACTGTTTTAAGCGCATGCGGATCCTGATCATACTGTTCCTACCTGATGAGTGCAAATAGCACGAAACCGGTCGTGGGGTGTGAATGACGGAAAAGCATGCAAATGAATATTTTGTTTCATGGTTATTGTTTACACCCCATTTAACTGTGTTTTCGACACATGCTTTGGAACAGGTTCCGTCGTACGAGCCTATCCAACAGTGGCATACAAGCGCTCCTTGTTTACCATTCCTCCACTGTTTCAAGCGCATGCGGATCCTGATCTTACTGTCCCTACCCTCATGAGTGCAAACAGCACGAAACCGGTCTTGGGGTGTGAATGACGGAAAAGCATGCAAATGAATATTTTGTTTCATGGTTATGGGTTTAACCCCATTTAACATGTGTTTCGACACATGCTTTGAACAGGTTCGTCGTACGAGCCTTATCCAACAGTGGCATACAAGCGCTCCTTTTTTACCATTCCTCCACTGTTTCAAGCGCATGCGGATCCTGATCTTACTGTCCCTACCTGATGAGTGCAAACAGCACGAAACCGTCGTGGGGTGTGAATGACGGAAAAGCATGCAAATGAATATTTTGTTTCATGGTTATGGGTTTAACCCCATTTAACATGTGTTTGGACACATGCTTTGAACAGGTTGGTCGTACCAGCCTTATCCAACAGTGGCATACAATCGCTCCTTGTTTACCATTCTTCCACTGTTTCAAGCGCATGCAGATCCTGATCTTACTGTCCCTACCTGATGAGTGCAAACAGCACGAAACCGGTCGTGGGGTGTGAATGACGGAAAAGCATGCAAATGAATATTTTGTTTCATGGTTATGGGTTTAACCCCATTTAACATGTGTTTCGACACATGCTTTGAACATGTTCGTCGTACGAGCCTTATCCAACAGTGGCATACAAGCGCTCCTTGTTTACCATTCCTCCACTGTTTCAAGCGCATTCGGATCCTGATCTTACTGTCCCTACCTGATGAGTGCAAACAGCACGAAACCGGTCGTGGGGTGTGAATGACGGAAAAGCATGCAAATGAATATTTTGTTTCATGGTTATGGGTTTAACCCCATTTAACATGTGTTTCGACACATGCTTTGAACAGGTTCGTCGTACGAGCCTTATCCAACAGTGGCATACAAGCGCTCCTTGTTTACCCTTCCTCCACTGTTTCAAGCGCATGCGGATCCTGATCTTACTGTCCCTACCTGATGAGTGCAAACAGCACGAAACCGGTCGTGGGGTGTGGATGACGGAAAAGCATGCAAATGAATATTTTGTTTCATGGTTATGGGTTTAACCCCATTTAACATGTGTTTGGACACATGCTTTAAAAAGGTTGTTCGTACCAGCCTTATCCAACAGTGGCATACAAGCGCTCCTTGTTTACCATTCTTCCACTGTTTCAAGCGCATGCGGATCCTGATCTTACTGTCCCTACCTGATGAGTGCAAACAGCACGAACCCGGTCGTGGGGTGTGAATGACGGAAAAGCATGCAAATGAATATTTTGTTTCATGGTTATGGGTTTTACCCCATTTAACATGTGTTTCGACACATGCTTTGAACCGGTTCGTCGTACGAGCCTTATCCAACAGTGGCATACAAGCGCTCCTTGTTTACCATTCCTCCACTGTTTCAAGCGCATGCGGATCCTGATCTTACTGTCCCTACCTGATTGTGTGTTGCAAACAGCAGAAACCTGGTCGTGGGGTGTGAATGACGGAAAAGCATGCAAATAGAATCTTTTGGTTCATCATGGTATGGGTTTTAACCCCATTTAACATGTGTTTGGACACATGCTTTGAACAGGTTGGTCGTACCAGCCTTATCCAACAGTGGCACACAAGCGCTCCTTGTTTACAATTCTTCCACTGTTTCAAGCGCATGCGGATCCCGATCTTACTGTCCCTACCTGATGAGTGCAAACAGCACGAAACCGGCCGTGGGGTGTGAATGACGGAAAAGCATGCAAATGAATGTTTTGTTTCATGGTTATGGGTTTAACCCCATTTATCATGTGTTTGGACACATGCTTTGAATAGGTTGGTCGTACCAGCCTTATCCAACAGTGGCATACGAGCGCTCCTTGTTTACCATTCTTCCACTGTTTCAAGCGCATGCGGATCCTGATCTTACTGTCATTACTTGATGAGTGTAAACAGCACGAAACCGGTCGTGGGTGTGAATGACGGAAAAGCTTGCAAATGAATATTTTGTTTCATGGTTATGGGTTTAACCCCATTTAACATGTGTTTGGACACATGCTTTGAACAGGTTGGTCGTACCAGCCTTATCCAACAGTGGCATACCAAAAGCGCTCCTTGTTTAACCATTCCTCCACTTGTTTCAAGCGTGCATGCGGAATCCTGATTCTTATACTGGCCCCACCTGATGAGTGCAACACAACGAAACCGGGTCGTGGGTGTGAATGACGGAAAAGCTTGCAAATGAATATTTTGTTTCATGGTTATGGGTTTTACCCCATTTAACATTTGTTTGGACACATGCTTTGAACAGGTTGGTCGTACCAGCCTTAACCAACAGTGGCATACAAGCGCTCCTTGTTTACCATTCTTCCACTGTTTCAAGCGCATGCGGATCCTGATCTTACTGTCCCTACCTGATAAGTGCAAACAGCACGAAACCGGTCGTGGGGTGTGAATGACGGAAAAGCATGCAATGAATATTTTGTGTTCCTCATGGTTATGGGTTTTAACCCCATTAACCAGTGTTTCGGACACATGCTTTGAACAGTTCGTCGTACGAGCCTTATCAACAAGTGGCATACAAGCGCTCCCTGGTTACCATTCCCCACTGTTTCAGCGCATGCGGATCCTTATCTTACTGTCCCTACCTGATGAGTGCAAACAGCACGAAACCGGTCGTGGGGTGTGTGACGGAAAAGCATGCAAATGAATATTTTGTTTCATGGTTATGGGTTTAACCCCATTAAACATGTGTTTGGACACGTGATTAAACACGCTGGTCGTACCTGCCTTATCCAACAGTGGCATACAAGCGCTCGTTGTTTACCATTCCTCCACTGTTTCAAGCGCATGCGGATCCTGATCTTACTGTCCCTACCTGATGAGTGCAAACAGCACGAAACCGGTCGTGGGGTGTGAATGACGGAAAAGCATGCCAATGAATATTTTGTTTCATGGTTATGGGTTTAACCCCATTTAACATGTGTTTGGACACATGCTTTGAACAGGTTGGTCGTACCAGCCTTATCCAACAGTGGCATACAGCGCTCCTTGTTTACCATTCTTCCACTGTTTCAAGCGCATGCGGATCCTGATCTTACTGTCCCTACCTGATGAGTGCAAACAGCACGAAACCGGTCGTGGGGTGTGAATGACGGAAAAGCATGCAAATGAATATTTTGTTTCATGGTTATGGGTTTAACCCCAGTTAACATGTGTTTCGACTCATGCTTTGAACAGGTTCGTCGTACGAGCCTTATCCAACAGTGGCATACAAGCGCTCCTTGTTTACCATTCCGCCACTGTTTCAAGCGCATGCGGATCCTGATCTTACTGTCCCTACCTGATGAGTGCAAACAGCACGAAACCCGTCGTGGGGTGTGAATGACGGAAAAGCATGCAAATGAATATTTTGTTTCATGTTTATGGGTTTAACCTTATTTATCATGTGTTTCGACACATGCTTTGAACAGGTTCATCGTACGAGCCTTATCCAAACAGTGGCATACAAGCGCTCCTTGTTACCCAATTCCTCACTGTTTCAAGAGCATGCGGATTTGATATTACTGTCCCTACCTGATCGAGTGAAACAGCACGAAAAACCGGTCGTGGGGGAGTGAATGACGGAGAAACAAGCAATGAAATGAATATTTTGTTTCATAGTTATGGGTTTTACCCCATTTAACATGTGTTTCGACACAGGCTTTGAACAGGTTCGTCGTACGAGCCTTATCCAACAGTGGCATACAAGCGCTCCTTGTTTACCATTCCTCCACTGTTTCAAGCGCATGCGGATCCTGATCTTACTGTCCCTACCTGATGAGTGCAAACAGCACGAAACCGGTCGTGGGGTGTGAATGACGGAAAAGCATGCAAATGATTATTTTGTTTCATGGTTATGGGTTTAACCCCATTTAACATGTGTTTGGACACATGCTTTGAACAGGTTGGTCGTACCAGCCTTAACCAACAGTGGCATACAAGCGCTCCTTGATTACCATTCTTCCACTGTTTCAAGCGCATGCGGATCCTGATCTTACTGTCCCTACCTGATGAGTGCAAACAGCACGAAACGGTCGTGGGGTGTGAATGACGGAAAAGCATGCAAATGAATATTTTGTTTCATGGTTATGGGTTTAACCCCATTTAACATGTGTTTGGACACATGCTTTGAACAGGTTGGTCGTACCAGCCTTATCCAACAGTGGCAGACAAGCGCTCCTTGTTAACCATTCCTCCACTGTTTCAAGCGCATGCGGATCCTGATCTTACTGTCCCTACCTGATGAGTGCAAACAGCACGAAAAACGGTCGTGGGGTGTGAATGACGGAAAAAGCATGCAAAGGAAATTTTGTCATGGTTAGGGTTTAACCCATTAACATGGTTTCGCACATGATTGAACGGTTCGTTCGTACGAGCCTTATCCAACAGTGGCATAACAAGCTGACTCCTTGTTTACCATTCATCCACTGTTTCAAGCGGCATTCGGAGATCCATGGATTTTACTGTCCCTACCGATGAGTGCAAACAGCAGAAAACGGGCGTGGGTGTGATGACGGAAAAGCATGCAAATGTATATTTTGTTTCATGGTTATGGGTTAACCCCATTTAACATGTGTTTGGACACATGCTTTGAACAGGTTGGTCGTACCAGCCTTATCCAACAGTGGCATACAAGCGCTCCTTGTTTACCATTCTTCCACTGTTTCAAGCGCATGCGGATCCTGATCTTACGGTCCCTACCTGATGAGTGCAAACAGCACGAAACCGGTCGTGGGGTGTGAATGATGGAAAAGCATGCAAATGAATATTTTGTTTCATGGTTATGGGTTTAACCCCATTTAACATGTGTTTGGACACATGCTTTGAACAGGTTCGTAGTCGAGCCGTATTCCAACAGTGGCATACAAGCGCTCCTTGTTTACCATTCCTCAACTGTTTCAAGCGCATGCGGATCCTGATATTACTGTCCCTACCTGATGAGTGCAAACAGCACGAAACCGGTCGTGGGGTGTGAATGACGGAAAAGCATGCAAATGAATATTTTGTTTCATGGTTATGGGTTTTAACCCATTTAACATGTGTTTGGACACATGCTCTGAACAGGTTGGTCGTACCAGCCTTAACCAACAGTGGCATACAAGCGCTCCTTGTTTACCATTCTTCCACTGTTTCAAGCGCATGCGGATCCTGATCTTACTGTCCCTACCTGATGAGTGCAAACAGCACGAAAACGGTCGTGGGGTGTGAATGACGGAAAAGCATGCAAATGAATATTTTGTTTCATGATTATGGGTTTAACCCCATTTAACATGTGTGTTGACACATGCTTTGAACAGGTTCGTCGTACGAGCCTTAGCCAACAGTGGCATACAAGCGCTCCTTGTTTACCATTCCTCCACTGTTTCAAGCGCATGCGGATCCTGATCTTACTGTCCCTACCTGATGAGTGCAAACAGCACGAAACCGGTCGTGGGGTGTGAATGACGGAAAAGCATGCAAATGAATATTTTGTTTCATGGTTAGGGGTTTAACCCCATTTAACATGTGTTTGAACACATGCTTTGAACAGGTTGGTCGTACCAGCCTTATCCAACAGTGGCATACAAGCGCTCCTTGTTTACCATTCTTCCACTGTTTCAAGCGCATGCGGATCCTGATCTTACTGTCCCTACCTGATGAGTGCAAACAGCACGAAACCGGTCGTAGGGTGTGAATGACGGAAAAGCGTGCAAATGAATATTTTGTTTCATGGTTATGGGTTTTAACCCCATTTTAACATGGGTTTGAACAGGCTTTGAACAGGTTCGTCGTACGAGCCTTATCCAACAGTGGCATACAAGCGCTCCTTGTTGAACCATTCCTCCACTGTTTCAAGCGCATGCGGATTCTGATCATACTGTCCCTACCTGATGAGTGCAAATAGCACGAAACCGGTCGTGGGATGTGAATGACGGAAAAGCATGCAAGTGAATATTTTGTTTCATGGTTATGGGTTCAACCCCATTAACATGTGTTTCGACAAATGCTTTGAACAGGTTCTTCGTACGAGCCTTATCCTACAGTGGCATACGAGCGCTCCTTGTTTACCATTCCTGCACTGTTTCAAGCGCATGCGGATCCTGATCATACTGTTCGTACCTGATGAGTGCAAATAGCACGAAACCGGTCGTGGGGTGTGAATGACGGAAAAGCATGCAAATGAATATTTTGTTTCATGGTTATGGGTTTAACCCCATTTACCATGTGTTTCGACACATGCTTTGAACAGGTTCGTCGTACGAGCCTTATCCAACAGTGGCATACAAGCCGCTCCTTGTTTACCATTCCTCCCACGTTTCAAGCGCATGCGGATCCGATCTTACTGTCCCTACCTGATGATGCAAAAAAACAAGCACGAACCGGTCGTGGGGGTAGAAAGACGGAAAGCATGCAAAGAATATTTTGTTTCATGGTTATGGGTTTAACCCCATTTAACATGTGTTTCGACACATGCTTTGAACAGGTTCGTCGTACGAGCCTTATCCAACAGTGGCATACAAGCGCTCCTTGTTTACCTTTCCTCCACTGTTTCAAGCGCATGCGGATCCTGATCTTACTGTCCCTACCTGATGAGTGCAAACAGCACGAAACCGGTCGTGGGGTGTGAATGACGGAAAAGAATGCAAATGAATATTTTGTTTCATGGTTATGGGTTTTACCCCATTTAACATGTGTTTCGACACATGCTTTGAACAGGTTCGTCGTACGAGCCTTATCCAACAGTGGCATACAAGCGCTCCTTGTTTACCATTCCTCCACTGTTTCAAGCGCATGCGGATCCTGATCTTACTGTCCCTACCTGATGAGTGCAAACAGCCCGAAACCGGTCGTGGGGTGTGAATGACGGAAAAGCATGCAAATGAATATTTTGTTTCATGGTTATGGGTTTTACCCCATTTAACATGTGTTTCGACACATGCTTTGAACAGGTTCGTCGTACGAGCCTTATCCAACAGTGGCATACAAGCGCTCCTTGTTTACCATTCCTCCACTGTTTCAAGCGCATGCGGATCCTGATCTTACTGTCCCTACCTGATGCGTGCAAACAGCACGAAACCGGTCGTGGGGTGTGAATGACGGAAAAGCATGCAAATGAATATTTTGTTTCATGGTTATGGGTTTAACCCCATTTAAAATGTGTTTGGACACATGCTTTGAACAGGTTGGTCGTACCAGCCTTATCCAACAGTGGCATACAAGCGCTCCTTGCTTACCATTCTTCCACTGTTTCAAGCGCATGCGGATCCTGATCTTACTGTCCCTACCTGATGAGTGCAAACAGCACGAAACCGGTCGTGGGGTGTGAATGACGGAAAAGCATGCAAATGAATATTTTGTTTCAGGGTTATGGGTTCAACCCCAATTAACATGTGTTTGGACACATGCTTTGAACTGGTTGGTCGTACCAGCCTTATCCAACAGTGGCATACAAGCGCTCCTTGTTTACCAATCTTCCACTGTTTCAAGCGCATGCGGATCCTGATCTTACTGCTCCTACCTGATGAGTGCAAACAGCACGAAACCGGTCGTGGGGTGTGTGTTTTTTGTGTGAATGACGGAAAAGCATGCAAATGAATATTTGTTTCTGGTTATGCGGTTTAACCCCATTTACACATGTGTTTCGACACATGCTTTGAAACAGGTTCGGTCGTACGGAGCCTATCCAACAGTGGCACAAGCGCTCCTTGTTTACCATTCCTCCACTGTTTCAGCGCATCGGGATCTGATCTTACATGCCCTACCTGTGAGTGCACACAGCACGGAACCCGGTCGGGGGTATGAATGACGGAAGCATGCAACAAATGAATATTTTGTTTCATGGTATGGGTTTTAACCCCATTTAACATGTGTTTCGACACATGCTTTGAACAGGTTGGTCGTACCAGCCTTATCCAACAGTGGCACACAAGCGCTCCTTGTTTACAATTCTTCCACTGTTTCAAGCGCATGCGGATCCCGATCTTACTGTCCCTACCTGATGAGTGCAAACAGCACGAAACCGGTCGTGGGGTGTGAATGACGGAAAAGCATGCAAATGGATATTTTGTTTCATGTTTATGGGTTTAACCCCATTTACCATGTGTTTCGACACATGCTTTGAACAGGTTCGTCGTACGAGCCTTATCCAACAATGGCATACAAGCGCTCCTTGTTTACCATTCCTCCACTGTTTCAAGCGCATGCGGATCCTGATCTTACTGTCCCTACCTGATGAGTGCGAACAGCACGAAACCGGTCGTGGGGTGTTAATGACGGAAAAGCATGCAAATGAATATTTTGTTTCATGGTTATGGGTTTAACCCCATTTAACATGTGTTTTGACACATGCTTTGAACAGGTTCGTCGTACGAGCCTTATCCAACAGTGGCCTACAAGCGCTCCTTGTTTACCATTCC
>JACCGJ010009391.1:0-33863 GCA_013407085.1 Atriophallophorus winterbourni | reverse complement strand
ATATACGTGAATACCACTGTTACATAGGGTTCGTTCAACGAACCGCAATTTTCAGGCACAGAATCACAATGCGATTCTTTGGATGACAAAAGTATTGTGTTGCTCACATCCCCCGCACTTACACACCACTACCGGTTTCTTGCTGTTTGCCGTCATCAAGTGGAGACAGTTAGATTAGGTTCCGTGAGCTTTGAAACAGTGGATAAGTGGTAAACAAAGTTATACTAAATATAAGGATTATGATACAAGCGAACGTTTTATTGTAGAGCTGCTAAGTGCCTTGGCGATGAGTGATAATCGCAAATCAATCAAATGATATGACACAACACAAGTGCTGGAGGCAACAAAAGTACAATCATAATTCAGGTTTCCAAAAATCTTTCATTAGAACGCTTCGATACTCAACGTGCTAAAATATATGAGAATATGGACCACGTCAGCCGCAATCGAGCGATAATCAGTTTGCCTATGTCGGCCAAACGAGTCCTGCGTGACGATGGATGGAAATTGTACCGGCCGGTACGAAATCGATTAACAATTCACATTGAAGTGACAAGTGGGACAGATATCTTTTAGGATCAGTGTTGTGGTTATTTTTTTGTTTATTTTATTTGCCTATATAAGATAAGTGCGTCGTATTTTGTTTTTCGCTTGTTTAATAAACGTCCTTGACCAGTCGGCTTCTCTTGTGTTGTGGGATTCGAGGTTGAACGCGATTAGCGTTGGACTGGTTGACCTCAGGGACGAATTCAGACACAATCAACGTGCGTGCGTGCAACGCGGTTAATGTTTGACCGATGACCCGAATGTTGCGATCGGTGGCCAGATGCTCTGCAGCTGTCATTTCCAACTCTCTCTCTCTCGGCACCCGCTACTGTGTGACGACATGTTATATTACCAACCTAAAATTTTCGATAGCCTGTTGATTTATTGACAATACCTTAATAATTTAAGACATTGATAACCTGCCATAACAGTCTTTGTGCTTCATAACAAAAATAGTGAATATAGGATGCTATTTGAACTGTGAAAATACATCCTTGTTAACTTCGACTAATGAGAATAAATTTTAATAAGATTGAATTGATAACTCATTTTTTATTCCGATCTTATATTATAAACATTTTTACAAGAGCGAAAATCACGTAAAGATTCGGGCCTGACAGAAACCTTGTCAGGCAAAAATTAAATTCTATTTATAATATTTCATTGGTTGTACCTATAGAGGCTATAATAAGTCTTGAGGTGGTCGAATAGTGTACTATTATTGTTCTTGGATATTTATTTAATTAGGCGGTCCTAAGTTTGCAGCTGAGATCGTTTATCAATCATGCACGCTTTCCAGTGTATTCAATGTGAGACTGTGCGTGTTATGGATATGATTTTCAGCGAATAATAATTTCCAGTAATCTTAAGTATGTGATTTATTTTTTCAGTTACTATTTATGTTCACATTCCCTCATGCAGGTGTTTCGTATAAGCCTTATTTCTATGCCTAAGTGCATTTTTCATTCTAGCGTAGCCTTCGCGGGACATATGGATAGCTGCTGTTGATTCTTAATCAGGAACTGACAGTGTCTTTGATTGAGCGTACTTTTCTTGTGCTCAAAAAAACCTTGTAAAATGCTTCCTTTAGTTCGATTCTATGAAGACAATACAGTTGATCAGATAGATGCAAATTTGGGGTTTCGAATGGTAAATTATCGTTGAGGCTCTTCATGCAGAACAGAATGTTCTAAAATTTGACACAAGTATTAGCAACTCCTTGAATGTTCCAATCGCATACGCTGTACAAATCGTCGCTCGTAATTATTGTCCTTCGCTTTCAGTGTTGTATTTGTTACAGGGTGTAATTGAAATTACATAAAATCACAAATACTGGATGAGCCAAACTGAAATGACAGAAACTCCAATACCACTGACACTTATCGCTACAGCGGACATCATACATGAAGTTGGCGGGTATTTTTAAATTTTTCCAAATTGCCAACTGACCTTGACCGCGTTCACGGTGTGCTGGATAAATAGCGTCCTAACACACGACCTAACACGCGACATAACACATATAGGTCATGTAATGTTGGTCCCAATTAGATGTACCGTTAACACTGCAACTTAATCAACTTCTCTGTTCCATATTATCCTCTCTGTTCGCGAAACTGAAGGCCTCAAACAAGGTGTTGCATGTAGAAACCAAACGGATTCCAATCCATTAGTGAACTTGCGTGCGAGCGTAATTGATTAAGCAAAGCGAATCACCTCATTTGGTAGTTGTGCAATTCCGATTTTCGCAATTCACATGTGTGAACTAATCGTGATTCATCGGTATGGTGCCTGACGTTTGAAGGGCGTGAACAGTGATAAAAACACGTGATGCTAAAGCGTATTATTAGGCACCATTTTCAAGATCGTTGAATCATTTTGTGCAAAGTAAGTCAAACTTAGTATTCATCTTTATATTAGGCTAGCATTTTTGAACATGTACGTATGCAACACAACTCTGAGTTTCATATAGCTCCAAACATATAATCAATGCTGTCAGGATCTAATAATGTAATGTAAAATAAAATATAATACATTTCACGTTTTATCGCAAAGACCATAAATTGTGAATTTTGTAGAGTAAATCGGACAGCAATATAAGATCATTTTATTTGCATTATATATTTCGAAATTCACGAAATCTCTAAGAAAGACCAACTAGATCGACAGTGTTTGTCAAATGTGCCCCTGATTAATTAAGTTATTTTTATTTAAACCGCTTTTTATTGAGAATTTCGTCCATTATTTTGTAAAATTCTGATATATCAGTGGCAAAGACATGTTCTCAATTTGAACTTAAAATTATCATCAAAGATTCGATGGATGTTTTGAAAAATTAAATACTGAAATAAAATTCGTGCTTAGAATTAATAAATTTTGATTCACATAGAATTTCAATATTTAATTATACAGCTCGAATCGTCTGCAATATAAAGTTGTCTTAAGTAATGTGTTGCTCTCATCCCCATCCCTTACTCACCACTACCGCTTTCTGGCTGTTTGCCGTCGTCAGGTATAGACAATCTGATCAAGTTCAGTGAGCCTTGAAACAGTGGTAAAGTGGTAAACAATGTTATACTTGTATGCCACTGTTACAAAGGGTTAGTACAAGGAACCACGATGTTCAGACACGGAATCACAAAGTGATTCTTGGTCGAGCACTCGAGGGGCTTATGGATGACCAAAGTAATGTGTTGCTCACATCCCCATCCATTACACACCACTACCGGTTTCTGGCTGTTTTTTTTCTCTTATAAAATTATTAGAAGCCGCCAAATACTTGCTCTTTCATGAGGTCGAATCTAATCTAAGTTTAGTCATCTGACTTTCTAAAGACCGCCTCGTTCTCGTGGAACATACATTTGGTTTCACAACGTTTCTAGTATAAACATAGAGTCCGAAAGCACAAGCATATTTTCTCACAATCAAATGAATTGCAAATTGCCTGATAAATATCACGTATTCTAAACTTAAACTAAACATGCTTTTAATGTTACAAGCATAATCTCTCACATAGCATTCATGCTTAGTTTAGTTTTTGCACGATGTCAGCCTGATTGAAAGAAATTATGACTCAAACATTTCTGGAAGGCCAACTGCATAATATTAATCGATATGTTACATTTGGGAGGATGCGAAAGAGTATTTTGTATAATAAATCGAGACTGTTTCGTGCTGTTTGCACTCATCAGGTAGATACAGTAGGATCAGGATCCGCATGCGCTTGAAACAGTGGAAGAATGATAAACAAGTTGCGCTTGTATGCTACTGTTGGGTAAGGTTGTTACGACCAACCTGTTCAATCACATGAGCCCCCCCCCACTAATGTAGACTGGGTTTTGAACCATGACCATGAATAAAAGAGCTCATTTGCATGCAACTCCATCACCCCCCTACGCACCAACCTTACCCAACAGAGACTGTTCAATTGATGAAGTAAATTTAATAAATAATGTCGTATAGAATATCGCTTTGTCCACTGGACGTTAATAATATAGACTTTAATGTTCGTAGTGACCTTCTAGACAAATTAAATCTAATTTTATACCAGCATTAACTAATTTAATGAGTCTTGGACAACATATTTACAACACATGTGAATCTATCAGATCTTGTTGTTTAAAAATATTAAAAATAAGAGAGTAAAGAGCCATAGATAAGAGAACAAGTGCGTTGTTGAAGCATGACTGAACTTGAATTTTAAGAGTGAAGAATATTTGTAAGAAAACAACTTTTGCTAAATAAATCGTCCTTAAATATCCCCAAAATAATGGAGATAATAAATAATTTACTCACGTATAACCGATTTCCTCCTATTATGAATCGAAGTAGGTTATTTTTATAAATGATAGTATTGTAGGCTCTGCACGCAGTTGTTCCATGTAATGAGGTTTACTTGCGCGAAACACCTGGAATTTATTAAGATGGGGATTGATATGCACCGATTTTGTAAATACCATGCTGTCATGGTTCCAACTTTAAGGCATTGGTCAGAACAAGCTCATAGTTCAAAATCATTTTCATTTTAATCCATGCACGCTTAATAGATCAACATAGCAAGATGGATCTTATGAATTGGAAATGCTAGATAAAGGCTTTAATGGATAAGTCAAGGGAAGAGACATGAGAAGTATGAATCGAACTGTATCCGCTCTAACGAAAAATTAAGGAGACGCATCTGCCGGTGGAAATTATGATTGTGATATACTTCATAAATTGATCTCCGGGATCATGGTTTGCATTTCTACCTAGTTGCATTTTCCCTCAGAACTCAGAACTCAGAAAGCTTAATAGTAGAAAAAGCTTAACGATGACCATAGGACCTCAGGAATATGGAGTAAAACTACAAAATCTCTCAAAAATCAATAGGGACAGTCACATACCGCATGGTTCGTCCTACTTGCCTATCTTCCCCAAACGGGCCGGATGTCCTGACATTCTGTCCGACCTTCATCTGCGAATAATGTTAGCTGATGAAGAAACCTTCTCCATTCTAGAATCTACATTACTGTTAAACCTGATTAAACATTCAAATTTTTCTATCAGAAGGTGTGTAATTTTGGCTCTCACAGATGTTGCAATTGCAGAATTCACCTAAGTGTAAGATAACATTAGAAACAGAATTTAATGTATTCAATTCTAGAGATTTTTTCATTACCGGCACATAATTACGTAGAACTAGCAACAGAAAACAAATCCTGCTTCTAAAAAGATATTGAGGCGCAAATGTGATGATTGTAGGATTGTGATATAGAAATGGTGGAACGCTATTCAATAAGACAACCATCTGCGTAAGAAATATTAGTAAGAATGATTTTGAAACATGTGACATAATCCACCCAGAAATTCAAGTAATGTTTAAATATGTCCCCAAAGTACAAGGCCATCAAAATTTCGAAGATCGAGGCGTATATAATTGAATTTTACACCCGAATTATTTTGCTAAGTAGAAGTAAAATTCGCACCAAATCATCACACTTGTTTCGTAATCATCCATCAATAATTTACATCACATCATTCGATGTAAAAATAATCGTGACCAACGAGCGAGGTTTCTAGCACACAAATAAAAATACAAATTTGAAAACGTCCTCCATTTTTGTGAAAAATTAAATTGTTTCGAAGTTAGTTGAATAATACTAAACGTGGCGTGAAAAAAATGTGCTCCAGCTGTGTACGTGATTGAAATGTGTGCCAATTTGTATAATATCATGAAATGCAGATTTTATATGAATATCGATTTTTCTGGTGTATCATGAACTGCTCTGAGTGCAACTGCAACGCCAATCTACCACACAGGGAGCGCCGGGAAACCAAATCTGCTTATCAGTGTGAACTCGTGATGCGTGGGATTGCGGAATTTTAATTAATCGTTTTGTGAATGATACGGTTCTCATAGACTATCTACGAGGCATTCATGTATTCATCATTAGGTCTTATAGATGTTTTTCATTTGCAGTATTTTTGGTTGACAATGTTAATTTAACGTTTACATCAATACCATCTGGAGAAAAAAGCATCGATGCTCCAATTAGTTCTAATGAATTGGAAACCGGGTTTTAAATCAATATGAATCTTTATGTTAAAATCTTAAATCTAAGATAATATTTAGATCCGAATGTTTGTTTTATGTTTGTGTTTTGCTGGCCCAACTGTGTTTGAACTGGTGAATTGGCCGAATGAAGGAATGAATATGACAGTATCTATACACTTACATATATACATATACAAATACCTTGAATAAAATAGGATATTTTCGGGTGCGCAACACCGTAAATACCGTTGAAGTAAATGAGCTATTTGCTTGACTGATCGGCTTGTTCAAGTCTCTGTGAACGGTGCTCTATCAAAGTCGGTGGTCGTGACAAGTGGGGTGCCTCAGGGCTCCGTCCTGGGACCAATACTTTTCGCACTTTATGCCAATGACATACTGGCTCTCATCAAATGTAAGATCGTACTGTTCGCAGACGATATAAAAGTGTGGTCGTAGATAATTGAGACGAAAGACTGTGAACTTCTCCAGAAGGATCTGGACAACCTCCAGGTTTGGTCCCTAAAAAATCGCACATTTTTCAATTTCCAAAAGTGTCACATGGTAAACCTTGGCAAATATGTGGAGTTCCAGTATTTTTTTGGTACGCACAGCCTCTCGTGAACCATGGAACAAAGGGACTTAAGTGTGTTCATAAGCAACACCCTAGGGATGTCGAGCTACTGCAACTCCGTCTATCGCAAAACATCACAGTAATTGTCACTCTTAAAAAGAATTTTCGGTAGGTTCTCAAAAGAGACCATTTCCTGCCTTATAAATACGTACATCAGGCCCACGGTGAAATACGCAGTTGAAGCATGGTCGCCATGGCTTAAAAAGATTTTTCGACTTTGCAAAGAATATATAATCGAGCTACCAAACTTGTCACCGGACTCAGCCGGAAAACATTCAATGGCGAATCAAAACGCTAAATTTATTTGATCACCGACGTCGACATCTTCGAGGGGATTTTGATTTTGGTTTACAATATTTTGTATGCGGAAAATCACCCTTTGCAATGCTTATTTAATCTGCGGAGCTCGCATAATACAAGAGCTCACACATTTATTCTAACTCGAGACTCAACTGCAGACGACATGTTTTTGCCGTGCGAGTTTGATTTACTTGGAACAATCTACCACATTATGTTGTATACTCACAAAATCAGCAGATTTTCAAGAGAAGTCTTGATGCCATTTTGACCCTAAACCCGTGCATCTCAAGTTGTTACCAATCGTTGAAATACAGCACAGCAGTTAGTTTGATCTGCTATGTGATTTTAGGTTGATACGATCACGCTGAGAAGTCAATAAGCAGCAGAAGATTTTAGCACGTTTATCCGACATTTGTCAGTGAAGTGATACACTTTGACCAACTTTCGTACTGAATTACACTTTGTTCATAGATAGTTTGCCCGAGTTTCATTTTTTTATTGAATTCTACCAGAAAATATCAGTTTTACATTGGGCGGAAAATGTCTGCAAATTTTTGCAAAGAGATCTATTTAAATCCTTTTCGAATTAATTGAATGTGAACTTCGTAGAATGTAACACAATTAATAAATAATGCAGAATAATGAATTCAAAATTTTCCAAATATTGCATTTTCTGCCACCCTTTTGTTTCTAGATGCAGATGAGATTTGTAAAGGTGATCGTGCAATCGGTTTTATCGAGTGACCTGTTGTGGGTTGTTGTACACATAATAAGCATATCGCTATAGCAACCAGTATCAAGTCACATAATTATTTTAGCAAATGTCCATTCATTATTACTTATCAAGATTATGTGACATCGTATTAGACTGAATGGTTTTATAACTTAAACGAAATTTTGAACGAGTTATAAATGGTGGTTCAATGTTACATACCAGCCTACATCTCCCAAAAACTCAGTATTGTAGTCGATAATTGAATAAACCGAATTAGTTGGACCAAACCTTGCCTGGAACGTATATACCATCGCAACGAAAAGCAGAATTTGAAAGAAATTGCGTAAGTGTGTAAGCAGTATTGAAAACAATTTTATCTAATTCGGTAAATTATGTCAAAACAGATAAGACAGAACCATTTCAAGAATCATTCGTTCCTACGTTTTAATGCCTGAATGTTCGCGTTATCAAGTACATCTGAGAGTGAAGGAGCAGTATATTGCAAATAATAATTCATTTCCGCAAACACACGAATTGCATTTCATAACCAATAATACGTGTCAGAGAGAAAGACAATAATACTTTCATAATAAATAGTCATTATGTTCCTTATGGCTTGATGTTATAAAGTGGCGAATGCTCACGCGATTTTACCCTAACACTCTCCGCGCAGAAACGTCCTTTCGAGTGGAGAACACTAAGTAAATGGAAAAAATATATTCTAATCGATTGTGTATAACGTCAATTAGATACTTACATTTGTTGAATAAGGGCCATTTGACCAAATTCAAACTACAAGATTTTACGCAACAACATATACGGAGTAAAGTATTATGCTTTGAAGTTATCCACATCGAAAATAATATACCGTCTTGAACATTTACTATCGCCAGCAGATCTTATTCGAACACGTTCAAAAACTTTTCGTTTGCATAGCCACATAAATTTCTTCGATTAGAATATGTTGCAGATGGACGACGTTGCCGACAGATGTCATACACTCAACATCTGTCGTGGATTTTACTTCAAAACAAGAAAAAAATATCGAACCATGCTTTAGGGGAATGAACCAAATATTTTCAGGAAGATTATGTGTTTCGCAAACCTGTGATTTTGACCACTGATTTAAGCGCTTGGTATCGAATCACATTTCAAATTTGTAGTCAAACAGGATACCAGATAGAATTCTATTTAGATTGCTTTCCTTGTATAGATTTGTTTACCAATCATTGTGTTTATGTTAAATCAATTCTACAGCTCAATCAAAAATGTGTCGGGGATTCATGGGATGTGTCATTGTGTTTTTCAATATCTTTTATCTGGTAAGTTAAAATCAGCTTTCACTAAAATCTCATCTTATTCATCATTACAATATGGATGATAAACTTTTGTAATTAATAAGAAAATGTGGTCGACATCTAATCCAGATATCATTAGGGAGAATAAATTGTGAACTTTTGAAATAAACATCAGAATTAATGAACAAACGGTTTGAAAACACCACCGAACACACAAATTAAGTTTGCATAACAAGCAATGAAAAGTATGACGCATCCTAAACAAAGGTATACTTGTATGGCACTTTGAAATATGGTTCTTACAAAGAACAACGATCTTCAAATACAGAACCACAAATTCATTCCTGACAAAGCGGCTGAGGGGCATGTAAAAGATAAATGTATTGTAGTGCTCACATCCCCTGAAATTACACTCCACTACCGGTTTTGGGCTGTTTGCCGTCATCAGATGGAGACAGTAATATCAGGTTCAGTGAGACTTGAAACAGTGAAAAAGCGGTAAGCAAGTTTAACTTGTATGCCACTGTTATATAGGCTTTTTACAAAGAACCACGATGTTCGAACACAGAATCACAAAGTTGTTCTAGCCAAGCGCTCGGGGCGTTTATGAAAGTCCAATGTATTTTGGTGCTCACATCCCCATTCCCGATGACGGCAAACAAACAGAATCCGGTTAAAATATTGATCAGGTTGTTGTAATGTTTTGCATCTATGCGTACATTAGCTTGATAAATTTTTAATGGTTTTGCTAGAACAATTATTCGTTACCCACTGTACAATGGTTATAATGACGATTTTCTTGCTATACAATGCATACAATGAACAGAATTGCAAAACATTAGCAGAGAAACGATTTTTTGCTGTGTGATTTCTCTCACAGAGAAAGTCCTTCAAGATTTCGGATTTGGATTCGTTAGTAGTTTACAACCGGTCGATTTTTAGGAATTTAATCAAATGTAACATTTTCACACAATTATATAAGTGTTTTCACATGCTATTTGTATGTAAATTGCTGTGGCTATTATATCAGGCCTCTGTGGCATGTATAGCAGAAGTTAACTATATCAAGCCAATCAAGGCGGGAATGCGTTCAGTTTATTACCGTTGGTCCATCCACTGATGCCAATTGATCCAATATAAATCACGTCCATTCGTTACGGCATCCTATTATAAAAATGCCAAAATATCAAGATGTACGTAAATATATTATTTACCACCGAAAACTCAAATGTATCTTCAACGATTGTCCCCTGCGATGTGATTTGTCAGTTGATTTCTTATCAACCGCTTTAATCCAATCCCTCACCGAATTAATATCGTGTATCCGACATTGACGGAATGCATATTGTTAAATAGTGTTTGACGTTGCCAAACAGCTTTGGTACTGAAGATGTCACCCACGCCATTGTATAGTAATACTTCTCGAATAAAATCTCTTACGACATTGCGATTGATGTCGCTTTACGTTTCTGCGATTCAACCACATAGTTTGAATTGGAGGATAGTGTTATGCAAATAATCCTAATTATTAATAATTGGCAAACGTTGCTGATGCTCCTTTAAATTTCATGTGGTGCTCATTTGTGGTTTGCATAATACTAAACAGTATACGCGATATTATAGAAAGCATTACGCGCTTTGATGTGTTGGCCCATTGAGCACTCTCGGATGAGAGTGCGACGGCGGCGAACTCCGAAATTACCGACAGCAACAATTACATTCCATAAGCGTTATGTATTATGGAAGTGGTAAATGATGGCAGTCCTCTACACCAACACTTACACTACCATGAATCGGGGAGACTTGAGGAGACTAGTTTAGCAAAATATCGTCTAAAAAACTGAATCGGAATGCAGACACATTCAAGCATTCTGCTGTGAGGAACAATTAATTAAACTCGCTGTCCGTTTTATTAAATGTGTGCACTTTCTTAATACCAAGTTTGTTCTACTCGAAACTCTTGTTTGGCACTCATGCACTTCACCTCAACTACTGTAGGATTGCGGCTAAGGAAGAGAGTGATAAGAGGTCGCATGGTAGTAACTATACCATGACCGTCAAGTTCGCGATATTGACCGGGATTTAAAAATCATGCCATGACTTTAGTTGTTATGTTTGATACCGATTTTATATTATAATGCAACGAGATTTTAATGCAATTGGTTAGAGAAGTTTGCGTTCAACGATTTGTTTATGACACTGAAGGTTTGTCATATCAAGAATTATAGTCAGGACAGCGCACATTACTAAGTGGCATTCCAGGCACCACCCTGATAATAAGCCTATAACAAACCTAAAACTTGTCAATTCACGTAGGAATGACCAGGATTAGTAGTTGATTTATCTTAATATGCTGTGTATTCAAATCAATCTAATACAAGCGAACACAGTCGAGGTCGGTTGACACTAACGTTCACATGCGTAAATGTACATAACTAATGGAGCCAATACTCATTGGTAAGCATTTGAATCTCACAACCATAACCGCGATCGTGCTGTTTGCACGCATCAGGTAGGTGCAGTAGGCCCAGGAAACGCATGTGCTTGAAACAGTGGAGGAATGGTAAACAGGGAGCGCTTGTATGCCCCTGTTGGATAAGGCTGGTACGACCAACCTGTTCAATCACATGTGCTCAAACATATGTAGATAGGTTTTAAACATCGATATGAACACCGATTACAAGAATGAAGAAAAATGAGAACACCTTTGTAGAACGTGAGTTTTAGTTTCCAATTTTGTTGAATGATAAACATAAGCATATATAATCCTTTATTATTGAAGGGAGCACACAAATATACAATTTGAGAAACGCGATATGCTATACGAGATCAGTCGACTTAAACTGACTGATCTTAACTCTTGTTCAATAACGCTATCCACCGCTCACAATATATACATGTTCATGCTCAGATAACATTATATTATTTTTAATCTCATTCTATTTGCGACATTCATCTTCGTATGCTGGAATTTTATTCTTGAATTTCGAGACGATTCTTTGAATTAAACGATTTAAACGATCTATTTCCTATTCCAGATAACTGGATTGTCTTTGATGGTAATTGGCGGTTTGATGAGCTGGACGAACGTGATGAAACAGCAAGTGATCGATTTGATAAAACAGCACCTCCGCAAATCCATACCAAATGGAATCACTGAGCAAGACCTGAACGCCACGGCGGAAGAATTGTGGGAAGCAATAGGTCAGTGAATTTCATGGGATTGCGAGATCGCTTTGTCTGTTCGAAGGGGGATAACTTGGAGATTTTTATCTGAAACATTTTTAAACGAATCCCAAACTTCTTAAGAGACAGGACTGTGTTATGTTAATGTTAAATCCATTGTGTGCGCTTAAACTAAACAATTTTGAACGGAAGAAATTTTGTAACAACGAAGTATTCAAGATTTCAATAGTGAGAGTAGTTTCAATGTGTCGTGCCAAGGCAAATAAATCTCATGACATTCACGTAATATACTGCTATCGGTAATAAACATGAGTGAAAATCCCATTAAGCTTTTCACCTAACAATTCAGAATATTGATGGCATAATTTCATTTGTAGTTAAAATGACAGTAAGTTGAGAGTTAATTTGACATTAAACAAGTAGATTTTCAACTCTTGAAGTCTATTAACATCTGAACTTAAATGTTTACCGTGTTTCATGGATTCCTGGCCAACTAATTGTTTTGCAGTTACAATTGATTAAGCTTTCAAATCTCCTGTATTTATCTCTTTACCACTGCCACAGTAATTATCGTTTGATAAAAGCAGCCGTATCTTTCTGATTTCTCGAATATACTTCTGAATTGGTTTGCGTGTTCTCCATTGATTTATCGATCGGTTGATTGCTTCAGGTCCTGCGGCGTTAGCTATGTTCTGCGTGGGCGTCATAATATTCCTCACATCAATCATTGCGTTCATTGGGGTTTGCTGTCACGTGATGTGTATGCTGATTTTGGTGAGTATAATTTCGTGTTATAAGTGAACAACTTGTTTTTAACATTTCTATGGTATACTTTACATTCATGAGTAAGGTATTGGGTTTTCAGATCCTTAAAAGTAGATTAAGACGCCATGAGTTCGGTTACAAACACTGAAGACTGAGTGATTTCTGGTTCTGCTTCGATTCTAATTTACTACAGATGCTCAACAGGATATTGTGTCCTGCTACCTCAAATCAAAAACGCGAAGTAGATTACACAAAATCACAAAATCGACAATTTCAAAACGTTATATGTAACTATCGAAGCAAATATTCATTTGCGTTTGGGTTCAATTATTCAAGTATTGAAAACGCGAGCACATTATAACGCCAAATGATTACATTTTGATTGAAAATGTGAAAAAATGGTATCAGTATGTATCAAATGTGAGTAGGTCTAATTTAGCTGAAGCCATGCAAGGATTGTCCACCACATGATTATATAAGTAATTCCAGAAAAATATTGTACGCACGGCAAAAAATGTCACTGACATTAAATACGCGAACTTGGGATTGAGATGGATAAAATTTCACACCAGCCATTCATAGCAAGTGTTTTAATGAACGTAGTTCACCTAAATGACTAACGATGCACTTTACGTGATGTAGTATACTTGCAAATAATACTTTGATAATTCCGTTTTTTCTTGTTTTTTTCTCATCCTGCATGTATTAGATCTACGTCATTAGGGTTTGGCGCTTGAATTCCGCCGTCAAATGTGGCAACCGACAGTGTGCCACTTTTAGTAAACGTAGAAACTTACATGTGAAAAATTTACTTGTTTGATGTCTAACTACATCGACCACCATTTTCCATAGTTCCGATTGTTTTTGCACTTTGGTTGTGACCACTCAACCTTTCATCCACAGAATTTGAATCGAGATTTCTACCTGTGTTAATTTCAAAACTTCACTTGCATCAACTGGTCAGATTATTCCACTAGTATTCCCTTTTGACTCCACAAAACTGATCAATAGTTCATCTGTTCGAGCGTATTACGTCACTTTTTGATATTGGTTTCATCAACGCATGCAGCACTTAAAAAACGGACGAATGCTGTCTTGATTATGATGAATTAATATATCGTTACGCGGAATATAATAAAATATTTAAAAATTGCGAAAAATGACAATCTTATGCTCAAATATTTACATTGAATGTTTTTTAGAATTTCATAATAACAAGTCTAATGTCTTCTTACTTTATACCTTTTTCCTTACTTTTCAATCACAAACTTTATTTTAAAAGCACCGCATCGATATGCTTATCTGTTCCACAGTACTAAGACGTGTGTTAACGGAGGAAAATTCGAAATTTGTGTTCAAACTCGGTTATGTCAACATAAATATTGTTACTAGCAATTCGAAGTTATCAATAATTTTATTTCTGATTTTAGTATGCCGTGATTACAGGACTTTTGGTAATCGGATTACTAATTTTGGTGATTATTTATCGCGCGGACAAAACAATAGTAAGTTGTTGAAATAAATTAGTTTGTTTGATGGGCTTCATTTATAATGTGATGTTAGTGCTTAATAATTTTTATCCATCATGACCAATTGTATAACTTGGAATTATTTTCACATACTCACGTTCTGAGAAGCATTTCAAAAGCTACCCCGCGTGATTTCACATTTACATTTCAAAAATACTGAATTCCGTAATTTCATACACAGAACTCAGAACTCAGAAGGTTTAATGGTAGAAAAAGCTGTTATCTCAACAATAACCATAGGATGACATGTATATGGAGTAAAATTACAAATGCTCTCAAAAATCAATAGGGACAGTCACATAACGCAAGGTTCGTCATAAAATCATCGAGTTTAGAAGCAAATACCGCAGCAGATTCCGAGCGTGTGATTTCTTCAGAAAAATGTTCCAAGTGAAGCAAATTATTCTCGAGAAATGATTTCGACGAATATCCTATCGAGAATATTTTCGTGTTCGAATAAAGCCATTGCACTTTGACAAGTGTTTAATGGGATAGTTTTCAGTATGCAAGATTTTGAATGCCAACAGGAGGTAACTCTGTATCCGTTGTTGGGGACAATCATAGAGATTTAGTTTTAACATTCGATCTTTGAAAGACAAATACCACAGTGAATGTCAGGTAATCAATCAAAAGAACTAAGTCCATAGCTATTTCGTTTCACACGGTGCAGAGAAATTGAATTGATATTTGTGGTTGACGAAGTTAAAAAATAAAGCGTTGATTTTTCGTTAGTTGTAAAACAAGGAACCAAATAATCTCATTGGGTACATTTTGGATTTCAGAGCGCGTGAATTGATGACAAGAAGCAAGGTTTTGAATCTGATGGAGATGTCAAAATAGCATTAGGTTTAGGTACAAGAAATTTCATCAAATAATATTAATTTGACACTACAAAATCCATAAAACTTTTCTTAGATAGGTTAAATACGCGAAGATTATTTAGTGAATATTTTATAGTGCTCAAAGCCCCATTGCTAGCACACCACAAACGGTATCTTGATGTTTGCCGTCATCAGGTAAAGACAATGAGATCAGTTTTAGTGAGTGTTGAAACGACGGTAAACTGGAGAGATTCGAATTACATGACTGCCGTTTAAATCCGGCGCAGAGTCTGTGTGAACACCAGTGACGGAACGATAAAAACATCAACATACAAAAAACTGTAGAATATTTGCATCATGCAGACTTCTTGATAGTTGTTTACATGGGCACCTGGAATCTGTTCAAACATTATGTTTTTTGGATGACATAAAAGAAGTTTGGGTATAATAATATAAACAAAATCCTATTACCTTTTAGTTTATAACTCTGATTCGGTTTAAATACGAAGCAATTTATCACTTAACACTAATTTTACTCGAATTATATTAATTTAATCCTGGAATTTTCGTGAAAATGTTCAACGAACGGGCTATAAATGCTGAGATTATTTGAAAAGATTTGGATTATAAGTTGCATTTTCGAATCCGGAGCAGTAAAACATGTAAATTCAAAATGTTATAGCGCATGAAACGAAAAAATATTTATTTACTTTTTCAAGAAAAAAATGGACGAAATCAACAATTTATTCAGATGACTATTTTTGGAAAATGAATGTGCTTGTGTTGAAAATCAAACATGTATTCAGCTTTTTTTTAACTTCGCAAAATAAATACAAAATTGTGTTCAGATATAATCATTTATAGCAAATTTTGTGAAAATACATCATATTTTTAAACGGCTTTTGCAGTTGATGGACAAGTTTGACGATCTCGTTGAGGAACACATAAAGAAATACGAACACTACGGTGGAGGGAACACGGAGAGCAAAATCGCCACTGTGATTATGCAAAGTGTAAGTTTGTTTGAAGCCATTGGTTAATTATCATAATATTTTGGTTTGCCCATGGTTATGAATTAACTTTAATTTCATAATGTTATAAATTTATCATTTCGCAGGCTCAATGCTGTGGATACAAACACGGAAATGACTTTAGTGACAGGGAAAAATACAAGTTTAACGGCACGGACACATTCGATGGACACAAATATTTTGGTAAATTACCTTGAATAAGTTAGAAGTTTCCTTAAATCTTTTGGACATGAAATGCATGCTCCACATTCACAGCTACGGATTATCCCATCCCGTGTTGTAAAGAAATTCGGGAGACCAGCGGTTGCCCCCAAATGTCCAATCATACAAACAGCAATTTTGAGATAGGATGCAAAGGGGCAATGGAGACTAAACTTCGAAAAGTATTCAACGTCACTATGAATGGTGTCGTGATCGCTTTGGTAATAAACGTAAGTCATTTTATTCGTTTAACAAAAATCGATGTGAACATGAATGAACAGTTTGCCTTGTACCTCGAATTTTGTCCTAAATACATTTTAGTTGTTATATCGAGAAATGTGTAATATATTTTCTTAACGGAACATAGTATTCGTATTTGCTGCATTTTCATCACACATCACGGGCGGTTGTGTGCCGTTTGCACTCATCAGGTGGGAACAACGCTATCAGAATCCGCATGCCTTGAACAATATAAGCATATTATAACTACTTGTAACTTATTATAAACCTGGTGTTTTCAAATTCAAACGTCGAAAACATGATCCTGATGGAGAATCATAGCAATTCGGTGTCCTCGAAATCTGCGCATGAAAATTTACTAAACGTGCAGCAGATTTTATATTCGAAAATATATTTTGCGATTCTCTCTTTTTTAATCATCAGGTGCTTATGCTCCATAAATTAGTTTAATAACAACATATTCATCATTCAATACAATATCGACCAATAGTTAACGAGAACACTTTTTTATCATTCTGTCTTCATCAACTTAAAAGTGATAAAAATATTTTGCGCCAAGTTATAGCAAGTTTTGTGACTTAATACATTTAAATGATGTTTCAAAATTATCAGGTTGACCATATATTAATGCCTCTACCAAAAGGCAATTATTTTTGTAAATAATTAACAGAAATTTTCAGAGTTAGCCCTTTGTAATTCCCACTTTACAGATGCTGTTATTCGGTATGGTTGTCGGGGTTATTATATTAAGAAGACGGGAGATTTCTCAACACGACACAATCTGAGACGATGCGAAGAAAAGAAATGGAAATTTGACGTTCGAAAACACGAAGAATTTTCAATTTAACTAAAAACGAAATTCCGATATAAATTATATTTTGCATGAAATATAATTTCATTGAACCTTTTGTGCATTAAATATATTTTATTGAAAACACATAAACATGGTTATCGTTTTAGCGTAATCGATACGTCTAACATAAAAAACTGCATTTTGCTCTATAGACATAATTTTTATTAATCCCAAATGATAATTTTCACGAAATCTTATGCGTAATAGACTTCAATATTTGTAAATACTTTAGATATTTTCAAAGTGCTCACATCCCGTAAATCACAAACCAGATCCGTTTGACAGCTGCTCAAAAATGAGCGATGAAGCTGTGAGATTTAAAACGATGGAAATATAGAAAATTAATTTATGAAAGCAGGTCATTGGTAAACTCGTTGGCGCAGAACTCTGATGTATCAATTGCTAAGGTAATCACGTATCCATTCATACAGTTTTCCAACGACAACATGTTTCTATAGCTTGCTTTAGATTGAATTATTAAAGCTTTAGAAATGTCATGGTAATATGCATACGAGCGTTTGCATCAAACATTTTTTAAGAAAGAACTATTTTCTTGAAATCCGAGTTGGGCAACTGACAAAAGCCCGTTATTTTCTAAAAGTTGCACTATTTCTGAAATTATTTTTCGCTCAAAAACTTTTGATACCAAAGACAGCAATGATATCGAGCTGTAATGTTTGATATCTGAACCGCCACCTTCTTTGTAAATGGTCACAGTTTCCAGGTTTTTGGTACCACACCAGCTTAGTAGAAATTAAGAGATATGTGAGATAGAGGTTCAGACATTCGCACATGACAGGTTTTGAGCAGCATTGGAGTTATCTCATCTGTTCTGGTAGATTTCTTTAAATATAATTTCCGTAAATGATGCGCTACGACCGTCATAGTAATCAATACTATCATCAAAGTCGGTCGGTCGGTCAAGCTGAATCATGGAACCTCAACGGACCCCGTGGATTTTGAAGCAACAACTCGTGCAAAGGGTTTGTTAATAGATCAATGGTCTCTTTAACGGATTCAGTAAAACCAGCCAAAGTTTGCAAGGCAAACACTCCTGGTTTTATATGTCAAGATTGTCTGATGGATGATCAACCAGGCTGTAGAGTTGGGGGAGTTTGAAATCCCTCATTATCAATATTTGTGTCTCGTACCTCTTTTTCACATATTCCAAAACATTATTCAGTTGCTGGTTTAGGTTTGGAGTTGTTGTCGGAACGATTGATCACATCAGTTATAGCGATAAATATTTTGTGCTAATCAAACAGCGTAGAAAATTAGTATTAACTGAAATGTGTGCCTGCCGTTTTAACTCGCGATCTCATTGTTGACGCGTCGTTTGTGTGAATGCGACAGACTGATTTAAATTATTTCATCCGTTGGTGCGTGCATATTGCCTGAAGATGAATTTCTTACACTTCAAAACAATAGTTTTTCCCGTATTCGAAAACTTAAAACATTATAAATTCAATTGTTTCCTACGAAGCTCGTTATTTTTTTAACCAATCTGAGGCTGTTTCGCAATTAAATTGGCCGATGACAGTTTACAATTTGCTGTGAAGCCTTATTCATTAGTTTCCTTTACTCTTCTTTTGCCAAATAAACTGGTGGCTGAAAATTCAAGTACATCAATAACGCTATGTCTCTAACTCAAATTCAGTGCATAGTTTACTTCACAGTACAGATGTTGCACATACTTGCATGAAAACAAGCCTGATACATAAAAATGGTCTGTGTAACCTATAATATTAATTAACATTAAATAACGGCACCCATGCCCACAGAGAGCTGATTCCAAAACCTGCTTTAAAAATTTGCCATTTCAATCTAACTGCTCGTTGCACT
This sequence comes from Atriophallophorus winterbourni, assembly GCA_013407085.1. NCBI lineage: Eukaryota > Metazoa > Platyhelminthes > Trematoda > Plagiorchiida > Microphallidae > Atriophallophorus > Atriophallophorus winterbourni. Next base: position 14,375 of record JACCGJ010009391.1, on the reverse strand, counting down.
ATATAAAAAACCAGAAAAACCGTTTGTTTTCTACTAGTAAATTAGTTAAGTAAATTTTTAAATCTTTGCTTCAAACAATAATGAGAAAATTCGTCTGAATAAAAATATAAACCAGGGTGTCTATCGTTCAAGTTTTTGCGCACAGTAACTATAGATTTTGATTTCGAATAAAACATCTAGAAATTGATAAAGGACTTAGCATGACAAAAAAGGTTTACCTCTCATTGTGATGTTAATCCCATCAATGAAATAACTAAATCAATGTTTTGTAGATCATTTTATTTTTTTAATAAATAATTTAAAAAATCGTCAATATATCAAGCTCCGATGATGCGTTGGGCGTTTGCATTATTCGTCATACCATTCGTACTTGATGGCGATTATCGAAAATATCATTGAAATGAGCTGTATATTTGGAAAACGAAATTTCGTTAGATATTCCCACTCTAATGAACACAAATCTCAATTTCAATTTATGAGTATAACATCAAACACGTTTGAGTGTAAAGTTGCTGTGCAGATTTTTTAAAATATATTTGTCTATTTTTTAATTTTGTCATCAATCATTACAATACATGTGTAATAATATAGAAATGGCTCTGATCAACATCAACCAACAACATCAACCTCAACACCCATTGTCTACTGACGGTAACTCTAGTTACCACCTCAAACAAGCAGTCGATTGCTCAGTAGCTCCGGTCGGTACTTTCAGTCACCATCGGAGTGCACTTGTCAGACAGCGTCTGGCATCCGATCCATAAAAACTGATCATGTGTTTTATTTATGCCATAATTAAGCAGAATAATACAAAAATATCATAAAATCATACGTGTATCAGTTACCGCAGACAAAGGGTTAAACGAAAAACAGTGTCACGTATTCAACAAGGAGCGCTTGTATGTACACACACCCCACGACCGGTTTCGTGCTGTTTGTACCAGCCTTATCCAACAGTGGCATACATGCGCTCCTTGTTTACCATTCCTCCACTGTTTCAAGCGCATGCGGATCCTGATCTTACTATCTCAACCTGATGAGTGCAAACAGCAGGAAACCGGTCGTGGGGTGTGTGTGTGACGGAAAAGCATGCAAATCAATATTTAGTGTCACGCGTTGTTATTTAAAATTGTTTCGTTGATATACCTGTTGGCCATCGAGTCAAATCAGATGGTTGGAACATCTAGCGTACACCTGAGGTGATTGCAAGAAAAACATTTATGCTAAACTTATGCTTTTATGAAGCGACTAGTTTTTTGTCTTCCATTGCCTTGGCTTGCATTCATATCGACTGAAAAGCAATTCTTTCGATTTATTGAAATTTCTGTTGAATATATTGAAATTTTCAAAAACAAAACCATTTGTATACCGTGATAATCATGATGAATATCTGAAGCGCGCATTTTAATCAGTACGTAATTCTCAGCATTGTTTCAAAATGATTTTAAGTTTGCTATGAGAGTGCTTTGTTCTTGTATTTCACCTAGCGAGACCGGAGATGTGTATTTTTCGAAATTTCACGATAGTTTCTGTTTATTCCAAGTTAAAAATAATATTTACATTCTCAAGAACCATATATATTACGAATGTAACCAATCATACATGCAACGAATCTTTGTAATTTCAATCATTACAACTTGGTGTAAACTGAAATATCTTTCCCACATTTTTCGTTAATTGAGGTTTTCTTGATTTTTCTTGATGATTTCCCATCGGCGCCTGATTTCCTATCGAGGATTCCACAAAGTTTGTTTTCAGTGTTCATGTTTACCACCAGTTATTTGACCTAGAATGCACTAATGAAGCACCGTCTTTATGCGGTGAATTAGTAGGTGCTGGCCGTTAAACAGAAATTACTCAATCAGCGTTCCAATATGAACAATCGACTGGGTACTGCTAGTGGTTGGAGATTTTTGTTGGAGTTTGTATGGACATGCTAGGTGGTATAGATTAGGAAATGTATGCGCTTGCGCTTTGCAGCCATTGAGGACTTTAGAAGAACGAGGCCAACAACAAAAATGAAAAATTATTTCTGGAAATATTTCACTAAGATTTGCGAGGCTGCCACCAATTCTGTTGGCTAACGTGTTGTCTGAGGAGTCTAACAGAAATTATTCAAGGCTCACTCAACCTGATCTTACTGTCTCCACCTGATGACGGCAAATAGACAGAAATCGGAAGTGTTGTGTAAGGGATGAGGATGTGAGCCCCATAATACATTAAAAATTATTCTTGTTAAATGCAACCAAATATATAAGAAACGCTTTCAAATGGAAATTGCCCAAAACGATAATAGATGACAGGTCATTTGCATGCATCTCCATCAAACACACTCCACGACAGGTTTCGTGCTGTTTGCACTCATGAGGTAGGGACAGTAGGATCAGGATCCGCATGCCCTTGAAACAGTGGAAGAATGGTAAACAAGTTGCGCTTCTATGCCACGGTTGGGTAAGGTTGGTACGACCAACCTGTTCAATCACATAAGCACCCACTCATGTAGACTGAGTTTGAACCCATGACCATGAATATAAAAGCTCATTTGCATGAATCTCCATCACACACACACACTCTACGGATAAAAGATGACCTTATGAAAACTCATTTTAGGAGATAAAATCAAATTGAAAATATCCGCAGAATTTGCACAAATATTTACTTTAAAACTTATTAGCTCAAATTGATAGGAGAATGAACCAACTTACATTTGCAATCATATATATTATGAGATATCTCACGAAAGTTTGAATGATATTCAAAGTGTGTTTGTCTAGTGGTAAGCGCAGCCCCGGTGAATGTTACTGTTGGCCAACGTGAATTCATAAGGACAACGTAGTCTCCAGTCATATTCTGATTTGCAACAAGGTACCGGAAAATCCACGTCTGTGTCACAACACAAAACAAAATAGATGCTTGCTATAATTCAGTAGGAATACATGAACACCTTAGACGCTAACAAATTTAGTACAGTAGAGTATGAATACTTTACGTGGCCAACAAGGAGCGCTTGTATGCCACTGTTGGATAAGGCTGGTACGACCAACTTACTAAGTTACCTAAGTTATTACATTTTCCTAGCTCTATTGACGGATCTAGATGGTCTTTACATCATTGAATTTGTTTTAAATCTCTCATTCGGAATATACTATTTTCATGTTAGGGAAGCGAACCTTTGAGAATCAAAATTTTCCAGTTTCAACCCAACGTTACCTACGCGTGTAACATTGCTTATAATTCAGAATAACGCAAAATTAGATAAAATCAGGAAGCTCTCACCATGTTTGTATTTACTGACAGTTATTTCAAAACTGTCGGATAAATCTCACAGAACCTTTTCGCTTTATGTGAAAATGTACACCTTCTTAACTGTCCGTTGGATGGTACGGCATCGCATCCACTCGTTTTTGCTATCCACCGAGAGACACATCGATCGATAAACGACGGCTTCGCCCAGTGTATCGAATCTTCTCTCTCGCAAAATTGTAACGACGACCGACAACGTCATCATAAACGTAACTGACGACGAGGCTAGTATAAAGTACGAACTTTGTCGAAAGCGCCTTGAGTGCTTGACTAGGAATCCACTATGTGATTCTGTTTGAACGCCGATGTTCGTTGTAATAACCCTATCTAACAGTAGCATTCAAGTAGATCTATGAATAAATATCAAATCGTGAAAACCTCAACATAAAATCAAGTTCTATTCTTGTGATACGGTTGATATTGTGGTATCAAAAAACTGAGATAGAACTTTCTAACGAAAGGCTTAGTCGAGCTAAGCTCGTATTGTGAAAAACCTTATAAATCATTCAGGGATAAACGCAATGCCAGAGCAAACAATACTAAAAACACTATATTATAAAAATATAATGTTTAGAATCTTCATTACATAGAAGCCTTCGCGTGTAAAATCAAAAAAATCCGCAATCTATAAAATACATTCAAACGTAATGTGGAAAGGTCAAACCTCAGGACAATTCTGCTTGCGCTGACCAAAGGACTCATAGAATACACACATATTATCCATAGACTAAATTGATTAAATAGTTTCCCAGCGAGCAATGAATGACAAGCCACGTAAAATCTCAGAGGCAATTGAGTTACTGTTTACTTAATCAATATTTCGATTGACATATCTTAAAAATGGGACTATCCTATTTAATTCGACCTGGAGGCTTATTAGCAGGGACAACAGTCATTTTAATGTATCCGTTTTATTTACGTCACAGGTGTTGAATTTTTTCCAGTGAAATCAAGGTTAGGGTATATATGCAATATTGTTGTTGACTTCCTTCGGTTGATCTCAACCATAGACGTATATCACAAACTCGGGATTTTTTCGTTCTAAACAGCTTTTCGAATGACAAAACAGTGCGATTCGGGAAGAACAATCTATCCCACAGCGCTCTCAGCGATAGACAGTAATCGGTCGATCGGCGTAAGTTGCACGAGGCCGGCGGGATATGCGTTCAGCAGTAAAGATCTTTATCTGCTCCTCCACAGAGGAGCTTTACACAATGCCTCCAATGTGAGCGGTCAAGAGCAATTTCTTCCCAAATATACGGGTCAATAATAAAAGCTTTTTTTATTAAACTTGCAAACATCTTTGTAACATTAATCATTATGCGAATTCAGTAAGGCCACTGAGGTTGGTGGTGTCGTAGTTGGGTGAACATGCTCTGTTGAAAAATATTCAACACTCGTGACGAAAATAAAGCGGATTGATTTGGGTTAGAATAAAGTGACTATTTTCCCTGGTAATAAGCCTCCAGGATCATTGTCGAATGAAATATGATCGTCCAGTTTTTAAGATATGTCAATCAAAAAAGTGATCAAGTAAACAGTAACCCAATTGCCTCTGAGATTTTACATGGGATTGTCATTCATTGCTCGCTGGCAAATTCGAAAGACAGATATCTCCATATATAATTGCTACATATTATCTTTGCCGAAATTACCAAAATATCTAAACCAACCGGAAGGGAGGAAACAATATAATCTTTTTGGCTAGCACTATTACATACGTAGCACGACAGTCGAAAATAGATTGAGACACATCTAGAATATCACTCACGAGTATAGATGCTTCCGTGAACAAAATCGTATCCAGAAAATTTATAGTCATCTCGCTTGAAATCGTCTCCACTCCGGTATCCGCAACAGTCACCCTGGAATAAATATTCGTCAAATTTTCAAGTGTTCTAGTTCATTAATATTTAACAGTAGTTTAGAAAAAAGAATAAACTCACAGCACGCATGATGACTGCCGCTACGTGACTATCAATACTCAAACTTTTCAATGAGACATAGTTCTTTTGGCTTGTCTCTATGAAGGAATGCACGGGACGCAGAAACTAGAGAGAAAGGAATATTGTGAAAGTTGTTTTGATATATTTTTGTGTTTCATTACTCATGAATGCACTATCAGTCACGATCCGTTAAATTTGTAATAATGTTCGTTTATTGGTAACACAAGTTTAACTGCTAATACTTCATTAATCGTTAACCGATCTCTCGTAACTTCCTCTTAGGATCACCATTAGGTTTGCCTGTGCCATCAGTTCAATACTTTACTAAATATAAAATGTTTGCAGCCAATTTAAAGTTGATTCAAAATAAGCATATATACAGAGATATCGTAAGGTCCTCTGCCTAGAATCCTGAGGTTGAGGCAACTGTTTTACCGTTGTCTAATTTCTGTGTCGACAATGGGTGTACATAAGGAGCGAAGGATTGTTGCATGCTCCTCAGCCTTCAAAATGACTAAACATTCCACATCGCTCACAGCAATAAGCGATACTCGGTTGATCAGTGTCAGTGTCAGCGTGATCAAAGTTTTGCCGACAAGATTTGTTTCAGCTCTTCCCAGATTGGACATGACGCTTGACACAACGCCTCCAAAGTAAGCGGTGAATAGCAAGTTTATCCCACATCGTATGGTGAATGCCGATATATAACATATCTCATTTGAGTACGTCTTGCGTGAATGGTCCAGGTTTCACTGATATGTACATATATATTCTGTTTGAGATGTACATTGAACTCTAGTTGAAGTAAACTTGACTGTCCTTAGATTAGCTCGTGCATTGCTATGGAGATATGGTCTGAAGGGATAATTGTTATTGATGAATGGTGATAATGGATTAAAAAAATTCAAATGTTAACATACATGAGCGATTCACTGATTTATTGCAAAATGTCTCGCATTAAAACGAGGAAGCTTTGTTCTTGTATCCATGAGTGGTAGGAACAAATTACTTATTCAGCTGACACTAAGTTACGCACACGATATCCTCGACAATTGATTAGATAGTTGTGGAATTTTCTCAAATTAAATTGTTTTAATTATTACTTTTTTGTGATGAGTTGTGTCAAAACGAATGGTCGTTTCAGAATACACCGGGGCTATCGTTTACAAGATGCAGCCCATTCGTTCGTTGTAAATTGTAATCTTATTGTTAAGAGCAACATTCTAATAGTCCTACATATTCTCGTTGCATTCATATTCATAGAACAGTAAAATGCACTCACAATGGAGGGGTCTGCATAGAAGCAGCATATAGCAATCAAGCACCCGAGTGTAACGCATCCCGAACATACAGCTAACTGTAAAATTTAAAATATTGCATTTTGAAACAAAAGTATTTCCAATGTTGGTAAGCAACTATGAAATTAATTCTGTATAAAAGAGCAACCACCAGAGCATATCAAAGCCAATACTGTGACATTGACCATTCACCGGTTTGTGCAACACTGAAGCTTCACCGGACTATATTTCACCGCGCCAAATGCACTGGTAATTCAATGAATAATGTCACTCGTAAATGCGAACCTAATCTTAAAGTGCAATTTGCAAAAGCCTTCACAACCGAGTTCAACAAAAGAACTCTAACCGAATCTGATTCTGATATCTGGGAATCGCCAAAAAGCTGTCCATACCGAGACGCAATTTCCATTTACTAATCGAAGGAAGCTCGAACGCGTCACTGTTTCGAAGCAAAAACTTCTGAGATGACTGCTCTTTTGGACGGAATCAGTCAGCATTCTTAAGGATCAAAGGTTTGTCAAAGGATGAACTCTTACGATTTCCATAACCAGCTCGAAATAAGGTCAAACAGACTGCAAGATGATGTAAAAATGACTGAAATTACCCTCAGTATCAAAAATGCTCCACGCCGTGTATGATCGTATCATGGCAGCCATTGATTCAAACAAACATGAAACGGCTTTCCTATTGTCGACAAAACTCAGCAAATGGAAATATGGGTCGAGCACTTTTCTTCTCTCTGTTGTTGTTGGCCTCTTCTCTCTACTCAAGGGGAAATCGCGGTTGTAACACATGAAGTTAAAATGTTGAGCGTTTTCTAACCACTATACACTCAGATATTCACCTTACTCTTGATGAACTCAACAGAGCAATTGAACACTTAGAGAGTGAGAAGAGCCACTGGTGGCCTGGCCTCCCAAAATCAAAATTGAAAACGTTCAGCTTGAACCAGTACATCATTTCACATATCTGTATTCAACCATTGCGAATGATTAGTCGCTAGACACGGAGATTGATAATCGGATTGTCAGATAAGCTTAAATCATTATATCGTAAGAACCCTTTACTGCATTGAGATCTATACGAATCACGCAAAAACTAACCGAAGCTTAATGCATCCCTATCACGTAACATCCGCCGTATCATGAACGTGTTATGGTTACATAATGTACCGAATGCTGAAGTGCTTTCAAAAGCTGGTCTATAAAACATGTTTACCATACTGTGATAGAACCGCCCACGTCGACCTGACCATGTCTGCAAAATTAAAAATGGTCCTACCCCAAAAGATCTACTCTACGGACAACTAAAATCGAGAAGTCGATCATTGGGCAGACCACACTTGGGGTACAAATAGATGCTCAAACGTGATACGAAAGCTCTTGAAATTAACGAGTTGGGAAGAACTTGAACTTTACCGCTCACGTTGGAGGGATTGTGTAAAGTGTCATGTCAAAGCTGGGGTAGATCAGATAATACTCTTGGCTACGGAACTTAAATCACGTTACGAGCATGCCACTGAAACTGGTCTACCAAGTAATGCGTATCGCTGTGAGCGCTGCGCGGGAGATTGTTATTCGCGAATGGGGCTGCTTAGTGAAACTAAAAGCTGAAGAATATGAAACCATCATGCGCGAGTGATGCACATCCATGGTCACGATCGCCGAAATGAGGTCAACAGATACCCGAGCATTCAAGAGGAATTACCTTTTGAACATAAGGTTGATTATAAGATCTCTTGTAAAATTGGCTTTTAAATCAATTGAGCTGATAAAAAAAGTTATACTTGAATGCCAGTGTTTAACGAATTGGCACAAGAAGCATTTGGAGGACCGATTCTATTGAATCCACCTATCGAATTGAAGTCTACCGATAAAGCAACAATGCAAACGACCAGATTTTAGGATTTATCACATCCCACTAATTTCAGGTAATTGGAGCAATCACGTATCGAAAGAAAAATTGGAATGTTGTTTCACCATCCGCGTTGGGCTAATTTGCTTAAAGAGCTTCAAATCGTTCTAAAACGTAGATATTACGTGTTTACATTGTTACATTGTTTGTTTACATTGTTATATTGTTACATTGAGAGAAAACATACGTTTATGCTTGAAAATTTTCATCATTCGATGTTCGATCAAATCATTGCAAAGTATTTTGTTTGCGGAACAACATGAAAATAAGAATGCAGTGATATTCTAAATATGAATTGTTATTCAACTGATTCACTCGCATGTGCAAACCTGATTCATACTTGTTCAGTGCCGTGCGGTCGCATTATTTTGCGCTCCTGATTATCAGGATATACTGTTCTTAAACTTACACTTACGTGGACATATTATACGTTGTTGGACTCCTCTCGAAGTCGGCTTTCTGGATATACCACTCTTGTAGCGGTATTCGATAATACGAGCAATTTGGGATTTTTCGTGATTTTCCCATATTGGATCTACGCGTGCAACTCTGTTAATACTCTTCAAGTCCTCAAAGGGAATAACGTCATCGGAAAGATCTCATTGTTCGCCGTCGACTGGTCATACTTTCAACATCGTGCGATCAACTACCGAAGAGTATCACCGGATTAAATTCTGATTTTGCTCTTTTTCGTGAACACTGAATTTTTTGTCGCGCACACTATATTCATCATCGATCGCTCGACCGAGCCAACGCTTGTGCACAAACCACTGAACAGTGCTGCTCATAACCCTGACCGGAGGCATCCGTTATTCTTACTTCCCACGGGCACGAAGTATATATTAGCTGACCAATCAGAATCCGTTCAAGGGGCACGAATCATAATGCGTTTATTTTTAAGCCAATCATGGCATCTAGCCGTCCTTTAAAAAGCGCTGCATAGCCTACACGCAGCATATTTTGACGATGTCGCTATTTCAGCTTTTTGCAGAAATTTTCGGAACCGTTGCCGACCCCATACAATTTGAATCCCTAGTTGAAGCAGCAGGTGCTATTTCCAGGTTTCAAAGCTCCACTGGTTCATCGTATTACATTCGGAGCACAGCACCAAATGGCAGGTTTGTGTTAGCTTAACTTTGATAATTTGCAGATCCCAGACTTACGAATGCGTAAAAGCTGGACGACACCAGCCATCTTCCCGAGGAATTCGTCGAACGCAATCCCGTAAAATCGGATGTGGGTCAAGAATACTCATCTCGAGGTTGCCTAGTGAAAGGTTTGGTGTCTCTCGAGTTTCCTTGGAGCAAACCATCCCATTAATTTATTAATGGCTAAATACGAACCGACTCATAGGCGCCTCTCACTGGACGAGATGTCAACGATAACCCCTTGGTTGTTGAACAATACTCCATCGTTCAAAATATACAATTATATCCGAACGCAGATGGGGAAATACGTCACGCCGTGTGACGTAAGAAACATGCGATGGAAGCTGCTGGCGAGTCACAAAACCACAAGTTTTTTATACGACTTGAGCTCCCAGCTCAATAAATCCGGCCGTTGTTCTATGGAAACTGATGCTGAGAGCAATCTCACACATTTCATATTTATGACGAATGAACAGAAAACCCTTTGCCCCCGGTTTCCTCATTTCATTGGCATTGACTCAACTTTCAAGAGTTGCCGTGAAAAGTACCACTTATTCGTCATTGTTGTGGTAGATGGCTGCGGTAAGGGTATTCCTGTTTGCTTCGGATGGTTGCGGACGGAGACCACAGCGTCCATATCTTTGTTCCTACGCAAGCTTTTGGAATTCGCTAACCCTGTTAGCATTCTGTCGGTCATGATGGATGACAACGCTGCCACTCAGGCTGCAGTGAGAGCTGAAATGCCAGCAGCACACGTGTTTCTGTGTCGTGTGCACATTATACGGAATGTTACCAAAAGAGTATGTTCATCTTAATTACTTAACATGTTTACAGCAACCTGGTACCTTGTTTATGAAGTGGTTCTACGTAGCCATGAGCACGCGCAACAGGTGGAGATATATTCTATCTTTGAATAGGGTTAACGAAACCCTATACCAACAGTACGTGAGGCCAAGACTGATCCACCGAGCCTCAATGTGGACAACAATCAGATCGCCTCGAGTTCCCACTTTTGGCCGAAGGGACAATAACTTCGTTGAAGCCACCCATCGGTCAATAAAGAGGCACAATTTGAGTGGGAACATTTGTCTCTGGCAAGCTGTCGAAAGAACGAAGGACGTCTTCCAACACATCCTTCAGAATCGTCAGGCTCTGTTTGCCTCTACCAGTCGTGGGCCTCGCGAAATTCCTCAGCACCCTGAGCTTGATGGAATGTGCACCCTGCTAGTACCCAAAGCTGTGGAATTGCTGACCGACCACCTGCGGCAAAACCGTCTGATGACTTGCGTCAACATACAGGAATTATACGCGGTGACTGAAGGTTCCAAGACATACGAGGTATCTATAGACACCTGGCAGTGTGATTGTCCATTTGGCACCGATTATCTTCTGCCTTGTCGGCATGCGTTGTATGTCAGAAACGCACGAGGTATTTCCATGGGTTAGTGAAATTCATTCGCTTAACCAATTGGCTTTCAGATAATTATCCCATTTTCAATCGTTGGCAAAGATGTTACAACGAAATGCTGCCAATAACTTCAGGTTATGTTGACCAGGCAAGGACATCTTACGCCCATCAATCCGGGGTTTCAGCCTGGCAACCGCTACTTCAGCAGGCTGAGCGCAAGCTGTCCGCAGCTGCTTTCAATCAATTGCGAATAGAGTTTCGTGATTTTGTGAACGACTGCAGCTGCAATCCGATCCCGCCCTACATGATTGCCCCTTTAGGATTAACTGAAGAAACTGAATCTAACGTGGGTGATGACGATTGAAGATAAATACTTGTCGATTTGGAATTTGTTATCAATAAAAATTTATCTGTTTTCAAGCGTTCTTTTAACCATCATTTTAATGGCCTTGCCCTGAACGAGTATACCGGGTCTGCCTATGTATTATTTGTTGATCGTTAGCCCCGTTAGTAATGTACTTTTGCTCATGTTGACCGCTGTGTTAAGTTGAATTGGGTTGCTGTGTGGTTACAGCAATGTTGTCGGCATAGCGACCACTGACCTAGGTGAAACCATGCTAGTGGGCTCAAGGTTTTTAATGGTCTAAAAAGCAACAAGCTTAACAACAACCATAGGATCGTAAAAATTGAATTTTAAGTTTATAAACAATATAAGAACATAGATTAAACAGTATATAAGTGTTCTGTAAACGAATAATGCAATAAAAATTCGTCTAATTTCGTTTTAAAGTCATGTAAGTTAGTGGTTTGCAAGGCCAAATCAACACCATCTGCCTCGGCGACGCGTCTAAATGGAATGGAATCAACAACTGATTGACTTGGTTGTGTTTCTATTGAACTTAGTGGTGCGGTTGAAGGTAAACTGTTCCAACTTAAACAGACACGGACAGAGTAAAAATACCTACCACATTTCATGCACGATCTACACTACACACACACGTTAGTGTATCAATTGTTTTCACAACCAAGATAACACAGAACGTCTGAAATGGACCCCTCACGGTCGACACATGTTAGAAACATTTCATGCTTTCAGATGAGAAGGTGTGACAGTTGGGAATAAAATGTTCCGTTTTATTTTTAAGCTGATTAGGTTTGTGGAGTGCACGCCATTTGAATTCGTCTGGCTGTAACAACGTGCAAACGAAACAAAATATGACTGCGCATTCGGTACAATTGTTACAGTACAAACAGTACATTTATTCTCTTATGAAACTCATTACCGTCGGGTGTTGTGCATTTACCTATTGAAAGGATTTTCATCAGCATGGTTAAGTTAATCCAGTTAGCATGTAATGCAAACGTTTCTATCTATCTATCTTTCTATCTATATGTCTATCTATCTTCCTATATATCTATCTATATGCACTCCTGTCGCGTACATAGTTTTCTAGCCAAGCAAGAAGTTTTCCTGTTATCTCGTGCAATTCAAGTTTCTGGAATAAAATACTATGATTGACGCGGTCGAAAGCCTTTGACATGCCTAAAAAGCATGTGTGGATGGCGTAACCATTGACCACACATTCAAGATTCAGTCCAGTCGTTTAAGGTGAGCAAGAGATTAGATAGACATGGGTGATATTTTCTGAAACCGTGCTGTTCAGTCGCAAGCAGTCTATTGGTTTCGAGGTAATGGGTGATCTTTCCCGCTACTAAAATCTCTAGCACTTTAGAAATTACTGGCAACAACGTAACTGGTCTATAGTTCGCAGCATCTGATCGATTCCCGCCCTTGTAAATTGGTGTGGTGATGCCAGATTTCCATTCCGCAGGAACGGTACTATTTTCGAGCGAAATTTGGAATAACGTGCTAAGTGGACCACACAATGAGAATGCAAATCGTTTGAGGATAAGAGGAGTAATTCATTCGGCTCCTGGTTACTTTGTGGTATTCAAACGAAGAAGTTTGAGCTTGACACACTCATTGTTTATTGAGATTTCATTTAGTATTTAATCGGAAAAGCCGATCGAATGCGGTGTAAGATGCACTGATTCCTTGGGGCTAAAACCTTTGCAGTCGTAACCTGCAAGAAATTCGGCAGCCTCGAACGCAGTCGTAGTTAAACCGCTCCATTAAGGTCAGTAATCTTGCCTGATGAGCCTGCTTGTCCTCGGTGATAAGAGAGATGACCTTGTTCCTCAACAGACGATATGTTTCCCAATTAACTGGCATCGGATTCTTGACATCGTTTCTCCATGCATCGTTGCGTATCTTAATCCACTTCCTTGTGCGGCTTCTCAATGTGAAGGTAAATCGTTTTATCGTTGTCTTTGGCACAAATCTGGAATGTAGGTTTATTTCATCACACAGCTCTTCTATCTATCTATCTTTCTATCTATCTATCTATTTATCTATCTATCTATCTATCTATCTATCTATCTTTTTATCTATACATTTATAAATATATCTATAATCTATCTATCTTTCGTTCTATCTATCCATCTATTTATCTTTCATACTATTAATCAACCTAAATATCTATCTATATTTCCATCTATCTATCTGTCAGTCTGTATATCTATCTATTTATACATCTATCTATCTATCTATTAATCTATCTATCTATCTATCTATTCATCTATCTATCTATCCATGTAACTATCTATATATTCATCTATCTATCTATCTTTCTATCTATCTATCTATTTATTTATATATATATATATATATATATATATGTCTATGTATCTATCTATCTATCTTTCTATCTATCTCTCTATCTATCTATATATCTATCTATCCCATACGAAGCTACTTCTGAAGCATCGGACACCCTGAATCTTTAACCGTGTCTAAAACAGGATTGACTCTTACCTCCCCGAACATCATTATTCAATCCCATGAGGCTGATCTTCTTATGACATTCGCGTTTTTTTTCACTTATTGCTTGCATTATTGAACACCGCAATATCCTGGGGTTGTTTTAAGATTGTGCGCTTCTTTACTGAAATAAACCATTGTTACCTTGTTCCATGGTTAAGGTAATCCAGTTAGCATGTAATGCAACCGTTTCTATTTATATATATATATATGTTCTAAGCTCTGGAAAAGAAGCTTAGTTGTTTACTATCTCTTCAGGTCATCTAGAAAAATTGCTATCTCTGCGATAGCTTGTTTGTTTCTCTATGCGTGTCAATCTTATATGTTTAACGTGTTTTTAATTAAAACCGAAAAATTTCATTTATTCATGAAACGAGGAAAATCTTCACGCCTGATAACACTCAAATTTTAACCGTACGACTGTCAATTCTTATTGGCTGACAGAAATACATACGCCGCACGTAATGTCTACCCTTA